>VZUI01058661.1:0-24877 GCA_013401135.1 Cettia cetti
GGGCACAGGGGCAGGATCCCCCCTCCCCTGCTGCCCACGCTGGGGGCTCAGCCCAGGGCACGGGGGGTTCAGGCTGGGGCAGGCCCAGCTCTCACCCACAGCAGCCCCAGCTCCTTCTCCCAGGGCTGCTCCCTCTGCTCATCCCCAGCCTGGATTGATCCTTGGGATGTCCTGACACAGCTGCAGCTCCAGCACTTGGCCTTGGTAAATCTCAGAGGTTTCCACAGGCCACTGCTCAAGCCTGTCTGGATAATTTGATACCAGATATTGTAGTATGAATTTTGAGTTTATTATCAAATGCCTTACCTAAAGTTCTCTTCTCTATTTCTTCTCTATTTCATGCCTGACATGATTTATTTAGAAAGGAATACATGAGCAAAATTTGAAAATTGAAATTCTGTATGTACTGGCTTGAATACACATGCCTTGGAAATTGCAGTTTATGTACCAAGGTTGAACATCCTGTGTGAAATTCCTGGCGAAGGTGTAGGGGGAGTGATCAAAATTCAGCTCCAACATTGGCTTTATAGTACTGCTGCTCAAACTATGTATTTTTTTATGTCTGGAAATTCAGTAAAATTAGATATTTGAGCCAAAATCACTAGCATGATATGGATAGAGGTACTTCATTGAAGGAGGTGGTAATACACACAATATATTATGCTTTATGCACTTTTTACATTAATCAGTATTGAAATTTGACTCGAAGTTCAGGAAATAATAGATTAAGGTTTTGTGAGAAATTTCAATTTACCATCTTTGTTTCAAAAGTGAAACACAGTCTTTAATTAGGTGATTGTTTGTTGTGCTTTGTTCTGAATGTAGGGTTATTCACTGTTTCGGGGATTTTTTACATTGCCTTTATTCTTTGTGTGGCCTCAGGCACACTGAACACATGCCATCTCACTTTATCCACAAGACAAAAAATGCTCATTTCCTTAATAACTGTTCTTTTTAGAACCCCTGGTACTCATAAAAGTTCTCAGTGGTTCACAAATGTTCACAGTGAAATTACAAACTATTTATAGATACAGATTTGGGAAAAAAATATTGCTACCCACTATGAACAGATATGGAAGTTATCCACAGATAAAAATGTGTTATCTTTCTTTTTTTCTTTTTTTTTTTTCTTTATGGAGCATTGGAAGTTTAGAAATGGTCTCACTGTTACCCAAAAGATAATCCTTGCATCCAAAATTATGCTTGGGAGAATATCTTCGCTGTGACAATTATGTGAGGTTTAAATTTTTGGTCATTTGTGTAGTGTCCTTAGCAATCGGTCTTATTGTAATGTTGATTTTCTTTATTTAATTTTTAAAAAAATGTTTCCAGTTTGTTAAAATTTTAGAGATTTTATGTCAGTAGGGTAACCAAACAAACTTTAACGATGAGGGAGGTACAGCTAGAGGCTTTCCATGCCCACTTGCAGGATCACTGTGGAGGTAGAAGGATGTGATCAGGAAGGACATCTGGCCAAAGAGAAGGTCAGTCCATGAGGAAAGCAGTAAACTCCTTCCTGTCATGCAGGCACGTCAAAGAGACCTTCAGGACAGGGACTGAGAGAAAGGAGGGGGAAAGGAGACAAAGGTATAAGACAAAAATAGTATTCTCTGTCTGCAGCATATGATGGGTCCTCCTAGGGGCTTGTTTCTTGTTCTGCTTTGACACTGAAACTCAAGTTTTATGAAGTTAGGTCAAAGCCTGCGCAAGAGAAGGCTCCAGGGAGAGCTGCCAGGGCCTGAAGGGGCTCCAGGAGAGCTGCACAGGCACTGGGGACAAGGCCTGCAGGGACAGCACACAGGCAATGGCTTCCCAGTGCCAGAGGGCAGGGCCAGATGGGATCTTGGGCAGGAATTGCTGGCTGGGAGGGTGGGCAGGCCCTGGCCCAGGGTGCCCAGAGCAGCTGTGGCTGCCCCTGGATCCCTGGCAGTGTCCCAGGCCAGGCTGGACAGGACTTGGAGCAGCCTGGGACAGTGGAAGGTGACCCTCCCCATGGCAGGGGCTAGAAGGAGATGAGCTTTAAGGTTCCTTCCAACCCAAACATTCTATGACTCTGTGATACATTTTCCAAGTTTCAGAGGAGATTGCAGTGAACAGTTAATTCATTGTAACTGTGCCAGGGCACTGAAAAGCCCAGCTCTTGTTGAGCCCACAGGGCTGCGTGAGGACAGGGTCAGGCCAGAGGTGAGCGCTGCAAGGCCTCCAGGTGCAGAACCTCCAGGTTCCAGACTCATGTTCTGCTTAAATCTTAGAAGGAAGGGGGATGTTAGCAACTCACATATCCTGTGACCTTCTGCCTGCAGAATGAGTCTGTTGCCTTCTGAAGTGGACCCAGATTCTTTCCTGTCAGAATGAGTTCAGAGGGCACAGCAATTCTCTTTCCAAGTGTAGCACACACCCAAATACATTCCAATACAAGTGTGCTTGCACAGCCTGTGTGTTTGAGCAAAGCTCTGCCAAGTCCAAGTTGCTCAAAGGACAGGGATTTGGACCTTAGGTTGCATGACAGCACTGTCTTTCCAGTTTTCATGTTATTTTGTTAGGAGTCTGTTGTTGGGATTTTGTGTAAGAGTTTTGCTCAGGATGCTTTCTCCAGCAATTTCCTCTGATTTTCACCCACAGAGTTTTGCCCTCATTCAAGGCAAATGTCATCTCTCAGCAGCTATGAGACACCCTGTTGAATTAAGAGCAAGTAGATGAAACAGAAATAATGTGGGCTCTTCCCCTTTGATATTCTTATAAAATAGTATCAGAACAGATACAGGGATCATTGAAAGCAATTACATTCGTACCTTGAGACACCTAAAACAGGTTTGAGGATTTTAAACTCAGAAAAAACTTTGTATTTAATCTGAACTTTGCAAACATTCTGTTTGTACTGGACTGCACTCGTTTTCCTCCCTTAGCTTTCAGCCTTTCAGAATTTAGTTTCACACTTGACACTCTCTTGATATGTACAGGAGAGAGATGCTGCTCAGCAAAGCACTGCCCTGTCAAGTCAAAATCATCATGTTGTATAGGATTTGCATGCAGGAATTCAATCCATGGTAGATCAGTCTGCTTATTGAGTTTCCACTTCAATATAACCTAGTGTTATGTCCTAGCCTGCCTCTGCCCTGTAAGTGGAATTACAAGGATCTTATTTGGCATGCCAGACAAGTGGGGAATAAAACGATCTGTACCTAGCTACAGGGGAAGGAATTTACTGCTTTCTGTCCCTTTAACTTCTCTAGTGATAGGAGCGTCCATTTCCCAACATTGGCTGGAAAGTGGCCATGAGATGCCGAACAATTTATGCCTTCAGTTGAAAAATACATTTCCTGGTCTCTGGAAATTAAACTCTTGGCTTATTTTGTAAATATTTACTTCTGTCTTGCCACATCAAATTCCTTTCTTCCATGTTGTTTCTAGCATCATTGTCTTTCTAACTCCATTTTAGCAGGAAATCCTGTTGGTTAATGCAAAGCCTCCCTTAATTGTTCTAAGTTGTTTCTGATTTTGCTTATATACCTTCAAGGGTATGGTGACTTCTTGTTTTTCTACTTAATATAGTAGTATTCTAAATTTTAATGTTGCCTTCTGTGAGACAGAATTTGATATGGCTTTATAGTACATGACTTATAGATCTCTGCTCATATGTAAGCAGTGGCAGGTAAAAGGGTACTCTTTAAAATTTATGAGATGTTTTGTCATAAAGATGCCTTGAAGTATATAATTTATTAGGATCAAGTTTAGGATTGTAGAATTAAAAGAGTGGCTTTTTATGTTTGCTGTTTAACAGGGAGATGGGATAGAAATAGTGTTCTTAGCCAGGCTGCATTATAACCATTTGTGATGCCAGAGATCACCTCAGGAGAATGACTTTTTCATGGGCAGATACTGATGAGAAGACTTCAAACAGACAGAGGGTAGGTTCAGACTGACTGTTAGGAAGAAATTCTTTATTTAGGAGGGAGGGTGAGGGCCTGGCACAGAGTGCCCAGAAAGCTGCCCCTGGATCCCTGGATTCAACCAAGGCCAGGTTGGATGAGGCTTGGAGCAACCTGGGATAGTGGAAGGTGTCCCTGCCCATGGCAGGGGGTTGAACTGGAGGAGCTTTAAGATCTGTTTCAACCCAAATCACTCAGAGGTTCTATACATTGGGATATTTTATTTTAAGAAGGCACAAGATAAGAAAAGCAGAAAAAGGTCTGATCACTGTCCAGCAAAATTGGAATATGGGAATATGTCCCTCATGTGAATGTTGTACTGTCTGGGAGTTCTTTTCATTCCTTGTTCCCTTGAACACACTTTGTCCATCAGTGGGGCCCATGCAAACCATATTATTTACATCCATGATGTTTGTAGAGTCTGCACACTCTCAGTCTCTCAATCCCACATCATCTCCACAAGCCAGATGGACCTAGTAGTAAATATAGCAAATCTTTATTCAGTAGTACTTAGTCATGTTTCACTTTACAAGACTAGAAAGAGAGAAAGAAAGATACAAAGTGCATTCCTATTTTCTGTTTATTCTGTTATTTAATATTTTAATTGGTTAGGTTCTGTTTCCTGGGATCCTAAATGTCTCCCAGGCTTTAGAGCTGAGCTCAAATAAATAAGAGCAGTGCCCCGCTATGGAGTAAATTGCCCTGCAAAGGCCTTGGAGTTCTCCATGGCTATTGTCTCTCTTTATTTCTATTTATGTGCCATTGTAGCTTGGATAATTCGAATGCAGAATGCCTCAAGGGCTCTTTAGTAGACATGAGCACAAGGGACTTAGGGATTTTTCTCTGCATTTATTTGTACTAAATGGATTTCTCCCAGTGCTGGGTTCCTTAAGTGCTCACAGACAGACACTTGCTTACAACCTGTCCCCCATACAGGTCTGTGGGACAATGCATTTATTGTATTTCAAGTGGAGGAGCCCAGTGCATTTGTTTTGTTCTGATGTCTGGTATGACCCTTCACAAACCTTTATTCAACCAGGTGGGCATTTCAGGTTGTCTGCTTGGAGATGTCTGTGTAGGCACATATCCATGTCTAGAGTTCTTGTGCCACAGCACAATTTTATTTTTTTTTTCTCTGTAATCCATTTTAAAAAAGGACAAACCCAAGAAGTATTCCTTACATATACAGAAATCAAGGTATGGTTTTAACTTTAGATGTCAGATTTTAAAAATATTTTTAGAGCTCTTCTGTAATATGATTGTGGCATTGTAAAATCCTTTTGTTTAAAAGGAGTATTTTTTTTGTATAGCAAGGTTTTGGTGTTTAGGGCTTTATATTTAAGTATTTAAAATAGAGAACAATAGTACATTTGGCATGTATCTAGGAGGAGAGAGAAAAAGTAGCACGGAGTATGGCTGAATTGTTTGAGAACATTCATCCTCAAATTTTTTGATTCATGGAACTGGTTTTTTCCATCATCAGATAGTGATTTGTGTTTGGATACTGTTCAGTTTGTTTACAGCACTTCTGAACTAGGAGAGTGAGCAGAAAAAATTCAGAACATCTGAATTTCCAAACTTCAGATAAATTCTGTGGACAGGCATTTTAGTCCTCTAGTAGTTCTTTACTCAGCACATATAGAATATTTCTAGATATTCATATCAATTAAAATTCACCTTTAGAAGCTCAGTAATGATTTGAATTGTGAAAAATGCAATCCAATCCTTAACACTTCTTGCTGTCATATAACTCAATATGATTTTCCTCTGCTAATGTCACCAGTTTATTTCTATCCGTGCCCCCTTTTTTTCAGGCTTCCATCTCTTTCTTAGTATCACACCATCAATCTAAGCTCATCTCATACCCTAGGTATTGAGATTAACTTCTTTCCTCCCACGTTTCCTTCCCTGTTTGCCATTGCTTTACAGTGCAAGCGGGAATTTATTGCACCTTGAGCGTGGCTTCAACCTCCTTTGTAAAAGAGCTCTATGCCCATGTAACGACCGTTAAGTTTCTTTTTTATTAACTTTTTTTTTCAATTCTGGTATTTTGTAGACTGTTCTGTAAGCAAGCTTCCTTTCTCCATTTGCATATTTTTGTTTTTTTAGCCAAATCACTCTTTCATCTTTTCTCAAATCCATTGAATAAATGAGTTTTCAAGCATTTCATGGAAAAGTATGTTTTCTAGTTTAGAGCCTTTGCATTTTCTTACAATTGTTTCAAAATCTTTCATGCAGGCTGTCAGGGGCAGTTGCTGCACAGCACAGCTTTACTGGATATAAAATCATAGAATTGTTTTGGTTGGAAAGGACATCTAAGTTTGTGTCCAACCCTGCCCCTAGCACTGCCCAGCCCACCACTGCCCCATCTCCCCAAGTACCATATCCAAATGAGTTTTAAATACCTCCAGGGGTGGAGATTCCACCACTGCTCTGGGCAGCTGTGCCAGGGCTGGACTGCCCTTTCCATTAACAAACTTTTAATATTCAAAATAAACCTCCTGGCACAACCTGAGCCATTTCTGCTTGTCCTGTCACTTGTTATCTGGAATAAGAGACCAACACCCACCTGACTCCTGACTACTTCCCCAGCTCTGTTCACTTCTCTGGACATGCTCCAGCCCATCAATGTCTTGCTTGTCATGAAGGGCCATATTTTTGTTAAAACCAAAGACAGTTACTCTTTCAGCAACTTTGTTGTATTGTAGGCAGCTGTTTGCTGTCTGGTTGTCCTTAGTTGATGCTCCCAGGGTGAAATCCCTCATACTTAGTGAGAAGCTTGGATTGTTTCTTGATGCATTAAATCTCAGCAAGTTTGTTTTGTGTCCAACTTCTTAAAAGGTAAAGAAAAATTTAATTAAAATGCCTTTTTTTTTTTTTTTTTTTTGTTTATCACTCCTGTAATAACTGTGCCACTTGCAAAGTTTAACTGTAGTATTTCATAGAATCACAGAATATCCTGAGCTGGAAGGGACCCACCAGGACCATCCAGTCCAGCCCCTGTCCCTGCCCAGACACCCCAACAATCCCACCCTGTGCATCCCTGTCCAAGCTCTCCTGGAGCTGTGGCAGCCTCGGGGCCGTGCCCCTTCCCTGGGGAGCCTGGGCAGTGCCAGCACCCTCTGGGGAAGGGAGAGCCTTTCTCTGATACCCAGCCTAACCCTCCCCGGCACAACTTCAGGCCATTGGCATTTCTTTACCGTTGATCTATATTGATATAAGTCACTTTATATATTCTCTTCGTATATTGAAAATATTTTGGTAGGTTGATCCAGTGTTTAATAGCTTTTGGTATTTAGATGGGCCAAGAATGTGTTCCTTTTTGGTCTTACTAAGAATATTTTTCAGACTGTCGGGATGTCTCACCTTCAGTTCATATAATGCATCCGTGTTACTTTTTATTATTCAACTGTTTTAATAAAAAAAATCTCCACTTTGTGGAACCAAGTCACATAAGTGATGTGTAGAAGCCTGTTAAAACAGGGGTACTATTGTTCTTTATTTTACTTCCAGTCTCACTGGAAGACCATCGACAAGGTATATTTTTCAGTGCTGGTGATATCCTCCTTGGAATGAGTTTCACAATCACTGTTCCAGTATTATGCTCAGGACCAACTGGCATGTCATAATTTTGGAGCATCCTATTTACTTCCTTAAAATAAAGTACACTTCTACCTTTTCTTCTCATTGTTCAAAGCTTTCAGAAGAGGTTTTGGCAAATTCTGACTTTGGATTTCCTTTCAACTTCTAATTTTAATTTCCACATCTTTTTTTTTTTCCAATTTTTTCATTATAAAAGCAGCATTTTATACATTGGTGGGGTTTTTTTAATGTGAAAAGTGTACTTTGTGATCTGTTTCAAACTGATGTAAATTAGGCTTTCTGAGGCACTTGATAGGTGAGTCTCTTTATTGGCTTTTTTTTTTTTCGGGATCTACAGGCTTTGTGAAGTCGACTTTTTGAAGGTGTTAAGTTCATATATTACTGGTTTGAATTTATTGTGTGTGCAAATAGCACTTAATCAATTCACTGGGATTAGCAACCATTACTATTTAGTCTGTATTAATTTTTTTATTTATTAAAGTTCAGCCCAGAGTTAAATTAAAAACTGCTGTGTAAAAGGAGGTAAGAAACCAACGTTGTTTTTAATTCCTTAAAAACAAACAACCACGGGACCTTGAGATTGTTGTTTCAGCATTGGGTCTTCCTTGTTGGCTGAGCTCATCCCTGGTGTAATTTGATGATCTGTAATAGATGACATTATCTTAGAATGATGTGGGTTGCAGAGACCTTAGAGATCACCCTGTTTGTGGTCAGGGACATCTTCCACTGTCCCAGGTTGCCCCAAGCCCTGTTCAGCCTGGCCTTGGACACTGCCAGGGACCTGGAGACTTCCAGCTGCACACAGCTTCTCTGGGCACCCCGTGTCAGGGACTCACCTCCTCACAGGCAGGAATTCCTCCTGATAATGCCAGCTGATGATTCCTAATCTTCCTAACAGATGCCAGCTGTTACTTAAGCTTGCTCTTATTCCAGTTTACTGTTTTGCTTGCTAAATTACGTCCGTGAGGGAGAGATGAGTTGGGGTACCAAGATGTTACCATCGTTCTGAACATAGCTTTTTATTATTATGAAAAGTCCATAATGGGTCAGAGTGAAGGGCTGTCGAGCAGTTGATGGAGGAGAGTGGATGAAAGAGGACAAATATTCTGGTAGAAAAATCCATGTTCTTGTCAGTCTATGCACTCTGCTCTTAGTGACCACATAATACATGTATTTTTCTGTTTGATCTCAACTTGGCTTCGAGTTGGGCAAAAAAAGATATGTGTTGAAGACACATGAGGGAAGTTTGGGAGACAGTCTCAACTTCCGCTTCCAGACTTTGTACCTTGTTGTGAAGAGGGGAACAATCTTGTTGTTAAGCATTTTTGCCTTTTTTTTTGTTGCATTATTCATGCGTTGAAAATCAAAATCAAGCCTAAAACCTTACAGACACTGGAGGCGTGACTGCTGCAAAATCAAGCAGCTCCTTTAGAGCACAGCGTTTGTTGGTGATGAAAGGTGTGTATGAGCTAAACATCATAGAAATGCCTTTTTGAGGGTTGTAGCTAACTCTGTGCTGAGACTTCAAAAATTAGTCTGATACTTATCAAAGTGATTTTCAGAGCTAGAGATAGAGGCATAATAATAAATGAATGACTTGGAATTGAAGTTTTGCACCAATTCAGGAGGTAACAGTACTTCCTGGGAAGCTCCAAATCCATTAGTTAATCACAATATCTGGCCTTGGTTGTGTTTATTCTTTTTCTTCTGTGTTTAGCTGTAATGTTTTAGTGGAGCTCTTTGAGTTTGCAGTTCTATGCATTTTTATTTTGAGAAATTTAGTATGAGAAGTCCTGCCATGTGTCCTGCCTTTGTGCTTATCTAAGGGGGATAGTCCTTGGAGAAGGATTAACTGATGCATGGAGGAGGGAATTGTGTTGAGGTTTTTTAAGCTGGATATCTGTATTATGGGCAATGGTCCCACAAAGAATTGTTCCAGCATAGTATGAAGGACATGAGTTTGTGGCTGGAAAGCAGAACTTGCAAGGGGAAAGACAACAAAAGCCTCTGCACTGCTGCTTTGGAACTAGAAATCAGCCACCAAGGTCTTGCCTATGCCATAAATTCTACTTATAGTACACTTAATTATTTTTTTAAAAGACTTAAGGAATATCTAAAGAAATAGTTTATCCCTCATTTTCCTTTCTGCTTTTCCCCACTTCTCTGCATTTCTGTTGGAATAAATAAGTTTACTTTTTGCCGTTCTGGTTCCATGCAGGGTACCACTGTGTGTTCATTTTCCTCTTCACATGAATTGAACACATGCACTTTCCAAAAGCTTGATCCCACTTCTTTGTTTATATTTACATTTCCTTTACAGCCAAAATGCTTTATGTATTTTGGAGAAGAATCTATTAGTTGGAAATCTTCTTTATTCCAAAGTCTTCCTCTTTGTGAATTTATCTGTGTCTTCTGGAACAGACACCAGATTTAATGTGGTTTTGCTGCACCCCACCATAAGCATCTTCAGCTTGGTTTTAACTGATTATTTTGTCTTCAAAGCACTAGATGGTGCTGATGACAGTACCTCTGAAATCTGAGTCTTCAAAAATACCTATGGTTGCAGAAGTAGTGTTGCTGTTTCCTACCAAGGACCAGCTTGCAGATCCAGTTACTGATCTGAACAAAAATTTCAGTCTGTGAGCACAAGAACAGAAAATGGGAGGGGGGAAGAGGCAGAAAGCTACCAATATATCTTAATTTCTGTGTTGCTTCTTCCCCTTTTAACATGGAAGGTTCTAGTGTTATTAGCTGTGAGTTAGTGTAACTAATTCCTCATGACTGTGAGCAGTGTTGGAAAAGCTTTTTTCTGAGGCTCTTGACTAGCAGTGGGGTGACAGGCACTGGTGCTCCAAAGAATCCACTCCAACCATCTGTGAAGGATATAATATAAATAATGCATTACAAGTTAAAAAATTCAGGGGACTTCTCCCAGTGCTGATCATCATTTCATGAGGCAGAAGAGCCTTCAAACACTGATTCAATTCCAAGAAATGGAGGATGTCCAGAATGTAATACTGAGGTAGATTTTGCCACCTTGAACTGTGTTCACAGCACCACAGAATGTTTTGGGTTGGAAGGGACCATAAACCTCATCCCATCCCACCCCCTGCCATGGGCAGGGACAACTTCCACTATCCCAGGTTGTCTAACCTGGCCTGGGACACTTTCAGGGATCCAGGAGCAGCCACAGGTTCTCTGGGCACCCTGTGCCAAGGCCTCACCTGCAACCCTTTTGGTGCATGTTGATCAAGTTACCCTTTCCACCCTCTAAAACACACAGCGTCATCCTAGGAAAACCTGACAGGAGTCCTATAATGCTCCAAAAAGAAGTAAAGAAGTCCAAAATATGTTTTTAAACACAGAAGGCCTAAAAACATCTGACACCCAACAAGAGCAAATGGCCTCAGGTTGCACTAGAGTAGGTTTAGAATGGATATTAGGGAAAAATTCTACCTCCGTGGAGGGGGTAGTTCTTTCACAGGCTGCCCAGGGCAGTGGTGGAATCCCCATCCCTGGAGGGATTTAAAAGCTGTGTGGATGTGGCACTTGGGGACATGGGTCAGTGGTGGTCTTAGAAGCTTTTCCAAGGTGGGGATGGGTTTATTGACAGCTGTGTTTGAGCTATCCAGTGCTTTAGAAGAGTATCTCACTCCTTGCTACTGCTGAGCATTAGCTGGTGGCCTTTGCCTACTGCTGCTGCTTCCACCATTCTCTTTGTAAATCAGGTTATACCATCCTCTGTGAGTGTCATTGCCCTGCTTTATTCCAGAATGCAAGAAAAATGTGTTTATTTCTCAATATGTATATGGACCTCTGATTTAGCAGATTATTGTAAAGCTAAGGTAATCATTTCTTTATTGACTTAGGCTAAAATAAATTTGAAAATAATATATACTAGTAAAGTGCAATAACTTGGCCTCGAAATACCTAAAGCCTTTGTCATATACTCAGATTTCTCCTGACTAAGCAATAGATTATTAGAATGGATAATATATGAGATACTTAAGTGTATATTATAATGTATTGCATGAGGTGCTGCACTTAAAAATTGCATTCTAGTGAACACAAACTATTTATGAACTAAAATTGCATGTATGACATTCCTTCTGTGACAGTTTGATTTTTATGAATTTAGTAATGAACATAAAATGTTCTTCAGATTGTATATTGTATAGAATGTTTCTGATTCAAATTCTGCTGTTATTTACCCAGATGTTAAATAAATAATACAACTATTGTGCATTGCATTCTAAACATTTTGTGTATATAATAAGATTTCTTTCCTTACTGAACAGTCTTAACTATTTCAGGACATTATAGTGAAGTTATTTTAATTTTTTTCTCCCCAGTCTATTTTCTCTGTTGTCTAAAAAACACAACAAAGTGCTGGAGCAAGCCACGCAGTCCTTGAGAGGTTCCCTGGGTTCAAACGACTCTCCACTTCCTGATTATGTGAGTATCAAAATGAATGTTGTAATGGGTGCTTCGAAATTCAAGTCATACATCCCTAAATCTGCAAAGAATTCTCAGAGTGTGGCAGCTGAGCAACCACCGACATCAAAATACAGGAACCTGTATGAATGATGTCATGTCTGAAACGTCTCTAAAAAACAAGAATTACACTTGGAAATGGCAGAACAAAACCACAGCTATGCAGAGGGAAGAGACTTACTGTCAACTTGTGCTTTTCAAGCCATTTGTAGTTCAGGATATTTAAATCACACAGTTGAAAACAGCAGTTTTAAGAACTGGCCTTTAGCATCCACAGAATCTTAAAATGCCCAAAAATGATTGAAAACAATTCCCAGTGAGCCTCTGGGGGAGAGCTAGAGTAAGAGGGGAAATTAGTATGTTCTGAATACATGGATTCTTACAGTTCCCTTTAGTTTGCTGAGCCAATGCCCACAAGTAGGCAACAATTTTGTATTTAATTGCATGGCTTGTTGGGAAAACTTTGCTTTGGGTGGAAGGAGACGTCTTGAGAGGACTTGAATAATATCTTTGTGCTGCTGAAGTGTCTTTGGTCTGTACTCATTTGAACCCTCACTGCAGTATTGTGTGAAGGAAAGAAAATCAGTTGCTCAGGATTTTTGAGGATGAAAATGTATCAACTGTTTTATTTTCAGGGATACATGATCCAGAGTGCTCCTGCCTGACACTTTACATATCCTAATACTCTAGCATTAAATATAAAAATACCTATAAAGATAATTTGATATAATAGTTTAATAACTTAAATAAGGAAACGTCATGATACATGTCTATAAAATACATAGGCATGTGATAACATACATATGAAGATATGTATTTTAGGGTGTGTAGGAAGAAAATGCTTGAAAAATATTTTATAGGTTTTGGACTTCTTTTAAACTTGCTGTATGTAAACAATACTGCAGTTAAAGAAAGGCCCAGGGAAAGGCTTTCAGAAAGAAGTTGTCCCCTTACATACAGAGACAGCTGAGCAATGCAGCTGATAGAGCTGGGAAAGCTCCCTGGAGTACAGCCAAGTGGCTTAGATACTCCAGTGAATTTTTCCTCTTTTTCCTGTTGGTATGATGTAGGGATGGAAGAAGGAAAGAGAACTCTTGGAAAGATTGGTATAGGGGTGAGTAAAGTAAGTTCATAGCCTGTATTTTGAAACAATACAGTATTTTGAAACAGTAAGGTAAACTATTAAGCATGGCTTTCTGTTCCTTTCTTTTTCTTCTCCAAATTGCTCATGTCGCAGCTCAGTCTGAAACATAGGCAGCTGACTAAAAAAAGCTGAGGCCAGATTTCATCACTTCAGCATATTCTGCTTCTGAAAGCCTGTGTTTATGTTCTGTATAAGAACAAGGAGGAGTGTAGGAGCTGAGGGGATTGAAATGTCTGAAGTCCTGAAGCATGTTCTACCTCTGTATCCCAACCTCGAGCTAAGGAAGGGGGTGATTCCAATATTGCCTGCTCTGCACAGGTTTGTTCATTGAAAGGTGGAGGTTTGCCCAATAAGCAGTTCTCTTTGCAGGTTCTCTTCAGACCAAATATGTATTTTAAAAATGCAATTCTTGCCATTTTTTCATTCACTTGAACTTAGAAATTACACATTTTCTAACTGTTCTCTGTAGTCTAAAGGGGAATTTGCATGGAACCCAAATCCAAGGGTTAAATCATACATTAGAAAAAGTATTCTAGGTGCTGCTTAAGATATTGTGTTAAATTCTGGGTGTTTGAACAGTAGTACTGTTTATATTCTAGTGAGTCTTTGACCCAATACACAGTCCCTAAGCTTATACTCACAGATGGTGGTAGGAGTATACTGAATTCCACCTTTACCTGGTTTCTTAATGTTCTTTTTGTATCTGCTGCAGTCTACCATCAGGTCTGTGGTGTACCAGCAGAGCTGGGAACTGGAGTAAGGAACTGACCTGTTGGCCTTGATATTGTTCTTGCTTTTCTGGTTTTTCTGTTTTTTTAAAAAAGAAAAGAGTAAGTTGTTTCATTTTTGACGCTGGGCTGTTGTCCAGATCCTTTCCTGATAAACTCTTGTCAGTGTGGTGGGATTTAGGAGCAGGATGGAGAAGGCAGCAGGAGAGAGACAACCACCCTCTGTCATTATTGCCTCAAAGACACTATCCTCTGTTAGACTAATTTGCGTGCTGAGTAGTTTACATGTTGTTTCATAAGCCATAATATTATTCATTGCTTTTGTAGCAGCATTGATGCATTTTGAAATGCTACACTTTGATCCAATTGGAAATGGGAAGAGCCCATTTAGATTGACTTTTCTTGCTTTCTTGAGTTCAATGAAAGCATATTTTCCAATGCTTTTCGCAAACAAGCAAACTGGTAATAAAATAATTGAGAATTTTGCTTCTTTCAGTTCAAATCAAGACATACTACTTAAGTAAACATATCAATGATTTTCTTGGTAATTTGATTACAGCCTAATGTAATTTATCAAATCAGAGGTACTTAACAGCATAACTAGAGACATGCTAACTTCTTTCGGGAAGTAGCACATCAGATGTGTTGTTGGAGCTGCTACCTACCCCCAAATTTTTTTTTAAGGATTTCATAGTATTCTTTATGATTTTTGAGTGCTTCCCCTGCTTGTTAAACCACAGCTGGTAACAACAGATTCTTGTTAACTCTTTCTAGGGAAAGAGTTGATGGAGAGGGGAGTAAATTTTGGGTTTTGGCAAGTTTATGTTACAATTTTCTTGCTGATGTAAGAAAAAAAATTGGTTTTCTTAATGCAAAAATTGAGGGAATTAAATATCAAATATAGGTATAGTATTAGATTCAAGTAGTTCAGCAGACATCATCACTTGAGCCCTACCTCCTAAATTTGGGGTTTGAAATGAAAGTTGTCCTAGCCAAATGAAGCCTAAATGTGTTAGGAAAAATTCTACAAATAATACCACTTAATGGCAATATATTGAATTACTTAATACTTAGCATTGTCATTTAAACAGCACTTCAGTGCTGGATGAAATTTGGGATGAAAAACGTTGTGTAATATTGAACTTTTTATATTAATAGACACATTAATCAATCTATGGAGAGCCATCCTTTAATATTCTCTCCAAAATCTGTTGGGGTTTTGGGTTATTTAGTGTAGAAATACAAGCATATTGGCAATTCAGAGGGAAAAATGTAAAAGATACAAATGCAGTGAGCTCTGTGTGTGCATGTATATGTATAAAAATATATGTTTTAATATATTATTATATATGTAAAGTCTGCAGCAGCAAAGCCTGGTAGTACTGGGAGAGTTTCCAATCAGAGCTGACTTTTCCTGACTCCTTCCCAATCCAGTAAATTTACCCACTGTGCAAAGCTGGCTTTCATGGAGGGCTGGAATTCTGCAAATGTTGATGAGTTTTTCTCTCATCTTGATAACCAGAATTAAACTTTGCATCTGGATGACGAGATTTCTGTATTATTTTCTTGTCCCCCTCAGTTTGTGCAGCATAATGGGCTAAATGAATTCTAATATTTAGATTCTTCTTTGATTTTTCCCTGATTTATATGGTAAATAGAAAGCAGCTGTCTGTTTAACCATCTAACTCTTGAAACTCCTAGGCCCCTCAAGCGTCATCTGGAAGTAATGTAGCTTGTAAAACAAAGCTAAGAAGAAAAAGCAATGTTTGTTTTATGTGGGATGAATGACTTCAGTTGGGGTCCCTCTAATTTGGCCATTATGGGGGTTATTAAAAACCAGTATTACAAAAGTGGTTTCAACAAAAAAGAAATTTGGGGGGTGGGTGCTTATATCTTGTTATTACATTTGATTATATTCAAAGCTCCAAGTACTTCATAAATAGTCCTTCGTTTGAGTTCCCCCAAGAGAGAACCAGCCCAAGTCTCCTCCCGCACATCAATAGATGTAAAAAGGTTCCCCTGCGTCATTTACTTCCTAAGAAGAAATTGTCTGTTATAATTAAGAGCTTTTTTTTTTTGTTAAGAGCCATATTTATCTTAGAAGATTGAAATTTCTAAAGAGTAGGTGAAGTCAGGTTCATGAACTGCAGTATTTGCTGTCTTTTAAATATAATGGAACAGATCTACAATCTATTAATGTTCTAGATTCGGTGCAGAGAAGTTAATTTTTAATCCAGTATGTAGCAAACAAGTGTTTCATTCACTATTGATGTGAAGAATTTGACCCTTAAGTAAATGTTGTGATGTTTTGGGGCTTAGCATGAGACGATCTGTAAGCCTTTCCAGCCCAAATAATTCTAGGATTATATGATTCTATGGATCATAGAGCCCTTTGGAGTGGAAAAGACCCGTAAGTTCACCAGGTCCTATAATGTGTTCTGTGCTTGCATATCTAATATTACAGCTCTATCTGATGTTGTAAATTATCTAAAGAACAGTTTAAAGCAGAGCTCTGCCATCACATAGAAGTGTTCTTCTATAGACATGTGTTATCACGAAGAAATGGGAAATCTTCCCCACAATCATATGATGACTCCAGTAATGATGCAGAAATTAAATTAAACCTACTTCCAAATAAACTGGTCGGCCGTAATAGAGTTAGGGTGATGCAATTAATGTTGTTCAGCTGGTAGTCAGTGGTAACTGCTAAGAACACACAAAATATGTAGAACTGGATACATTCTTGGCAGAATGGGAAGCTTTTGCCAAATTAAATCAAAACTCCTGACTGAGATATGTCTGTATTTGTCAAATACTGGGGTGAGGAAAAAAGCTAAGGTAGTTTTGTTTTGTTGGGGATTTTTTTTGTCATAATCTTTCTTTAAAATTCATAAACCACCTATTTACCATCCAAAGCACTGCCTAGGTCTCTTCAGTGGTTTTTATTTGTCTCTATTTTCTTCCATTTAAAAATGTCTTCAAGAAACCCAGTAGGATTTTTTTTTAATGCTTTAACCACGTATCATTAACCGTCTAAAAAACTTCATTTCTGTGTGTGAATTTTTATTTCCTCATGTTGTCTAGAGGAATAAACTTAAAATGTGATTATACAAGAAATTTTTTATTAGGGTGTTGTTTACTGAAAGCATATGTTAAAGCAATATAGTAATGGGTGGGTTTTGTATAGTATGTGGATTCTAGCTGTTTAAGTTGCATTTAATAGGAGAGTCACCTTGTTTTGCCCTATAATACCGTCTTTTTGATTACTCTGACTTGATGGCTGATGAAGTAACATTTTCAATATCAGGTTATTCTTGGGTTTGCCTGTCTCCAGTATTGAGCAGAGGGCCTATAAATACTTTTTCTAAATATTAGTCATACCCTCCTCCAGATGAATTATATTTTATAGAATATTACTCCTACCTAATCCCCCTATTTTTATATCACAAAAAATAGCTATTTCAGAATAGACTGAAATAACCAACCTAACCCAAATCTAAAGCAAGCTTTTCTATTGAGTAATAGCTGAATTCTGCAGTTCTGCCTGAATTCATAATCAGTTCTTTCCTTTAAATGAATAGAAACTTTAATGAGAAAATGCTGCATAAATTATCCTTAAACAGAAGAACTATCCTAAAATCCTGTGGAAAAGATGTCAGTGAAGTTTAGTCTGTTTAAACTTCTTTATATTACTATGAAGTACTAATAGTTATTTGCAGATGGTTTTTGCACTATTGTGTCTTTACAAATGCCTTGCTTATGGTTGAAAGATTTGTAGACAAATGCATCAAAGAACCTCAAGATGATGTTCTTCAGAAAGGTGATGATCTTTCATCTTTCAAGAAAGCTGTCATTGGTATCTCGTGTTTGTGTTACATAGATGGTGTTAAGCCTTATTTCACTTAGAAATTTTCATTAGTTTGGAAAATAAGGATGAAAATTCATTTGTTTTGAAAGAACATTTACTGAGGTAGTAGCATCTTATGAAGATCTGATTGAAAATCTTTCATTCTTCAGGTTTATGAGGCAGGAGAACACATCAGCAAAAGAACTTTTGACATTAGTAGTGCGAACACCTGCTAAAGTAATTTCAAAATTCCTTGTTTTGCTGGTTAGAAACATTTGAAGTAAACCAAACATGAACATCATAGTTTTTTACTTATTCTGTAATAGTCCTAGAACTTTAGGACATTGTCATTATTTTGCAGTAGAGGGTATAAATTAAGGCATTTGTTCAAATTCTGTACTCAAACCCCCTGTTTTTTGAGAAGACTGCTTAAATGAGTGTCCTTCAAAGAGAAGATGATTAAACTGTAGAAGCTCTGATAGCTTGTCTTATCAATGGATGAGATCTTGGGGTTCCTTTGCACCTCCATAAGTTAAACGGGAGAATTTTGTATGCTGATTTTTCTCCTGCACAGCTAATTGGGTTGCATTTAAGAGAACTGGAAGCCTGGGAATGCTGGGATTTTAGAAGGGTCTTAGGTGTAGCTGTAGATAGAAAATGCATTATTAAGATAAAGCCCTCATAAGCCTCTCTATAAAACTGTTTATTACTGCCATGTAAACTAACATTTGTTTTATTCACACTAATGGTAAGTACTGAAGTGTTTGGATGAAAAAAGGAACAGTACTGATCCCCAAAGCACCCTCTGTGCTGATTTGGTCATTAGATGCTTTTCCTGCTGCCTCTTTCACATGAGTGGGTTGTTCAGTGTTTCTCAGAAACCAATTATTCACCTGGACGGTTCATCTTGGTCAGACGTCCACAGACAAACAGAACAACCTAATGCAGTAGCTCTCCAAAGAGTAGGATTTATTTTTATAGCAGCAATCTATTTCAACAATGCATTAAAACAATTTTCTGGTGTTCCTAACGCAAGGTTTTGATTGAAAAATGTAGTGCTTAAAAACCATAAGTATGTGACCATATGTTATAAACATCCCAGTAATTGTTTTTTTAAACATGCAGCCATATAAAGTAGAGGAAATGGATGAGGAAGAAAGTATGTACCAAACCTTTTAGGCTGTTTGGTACTAAATATCTTATTGGAATTGGAATTTCTGTGTGCTGCTTTTTCTGTCTGAGATATTGGCGGTACATGTTGTACCTTCCATTTCCAATTTCTCCTCTTCATATTTTACAGGGACGTTTACAGACCAACCAGTGAGGGTTTTGTACATTTTGGTTGTTGTTTAACAGAAAGCCATCCATTTCTATCAATGGCTACTCAGAAGTTATTAGAAGAGTAAATTAGCAAGGACCTTTAGGTTCCTTCATTGCAGATATCTGTGACTTGCACTGGAAAGACAAAGAAAATAATAGAAATTAGGGTAAACTAAGACCCAGTGATTTTGAGAAACATGCTGTAAGAGGAAGATGGTGTGCTTCACATTGGATAAAATAATGAAGATGTTATTCACCTGTGAAGATGCTGCTCAAATCTGTCTGAACTGAAAAATCTGCACCTCAAATGCTGTGTCCAGCTCTGGGCCCCTCAGGACAAGAGAGGCACCAAGGGGCTGGAGCGTGTCCAGGGCAGGGAATGGAGCTGGGAAAGGTCTGGAGCCCCAGGAGAGGCTGAGGGAGCTGGGAAAGGGGCTCAGCCTGGAGAAAAGGAGGCTCAGGGGGCCCTTGTGGCTCTGCACAACTCCCTGCCAGGCAGGGACAGCCAGGGGGGATTGGGCTCTGCTCCCAGGGAACAGGGACAGGAGGAGAGGGAACGGCCTCAGGCTGGGACGGGGGTGGATATTAGGGAAAATTCCTTCATGGAAAGGACTCTCCAGCCCTGGCAGAGCTGCCAGGGCAGTGATGGAGTCCCCATCCCTGGAGGGGTTTAAAAGCCGTGTGGATGTGGCATTTGGGAACAGGGGTCAGTGTTGGCCTGGTCATGGCTGGACTCCATCTTGGATGTTGTTTCCAACCTAAACAATTCTGTAATTCTATAAAGTGTTGATACAGGACCATTTTCTAGCTCTACAGAGTCGCATTTATTCCAAGAGCTGTGTCCATGTTACTGAAGCAAGTTAATCTCATCAATTTACGATTTTTCTTCTTGGAGAGTTCTTGTCCCCCTGAGCAGCATTTCACAGTGTCATGCTGGGGGCAATTCTCCCACCGATGGCTGTTGTTAATATTACCTATAAAGTTACGCAACTGCTGCTGATTGGCAGTGTGGGTGGCCAGGAGACTGAATGATGGGATGAAGGAAAGGAGAGTATTTTAAAGGGAATGAGTCAAGCATATTAAAAGACAGTCTTCGTATGAAGTGAATAAGCAAAAGGTTTGGAGAAGAAAAACTATTAATATAGACAGAAATTCAAAAACCCAAAAGTAGGTTTTGAAAAAGGGTCGGTTCCTCTCTGCTTTTCATGTGAAGTATCACATGGGGCAAAATAAGCCACTTGCTGAAAACTGATTTCCTCATCACCTTGCCTGAAAACAACATTAAAGAAATGTAGAAAGAAGAATTTACATTTTGTTTATCCCCATTGACAGGAGTGGATTCTTCTCTTCTGTGAAATATCTTTCTGAAAAACCTTGCAGAAAATCTAGGGAATGTATTTAGAAGAAACAGAAATTTATAAGAGTCTGTTACTCATTTTTATTGAGTTCTATAGACACCCTAATGCTTTTCACAGGTGTAATTGAAAAGATAAACTTTTAATTCCCTTTCATGTATTCAGCTATTTCTCCTAATTTTCTCATTTCTTTGTTGATTAAGAACTAGGTGAATTAGTGGAATAAATTTAATATTTCATATGCTGAATCAGCTTTTATAAATAAGAATTCTTGTACAGAATTGGTTAATTATAAAAACAGTAACCCAGAGTTTGTCCAAAAAGTAGCTATTCATAACAATCTCTGTGTATGAGGCTGAGAACTAGGGGTGTTCAGGCTGGGGAAGAGAAGAAGGCTCTGGGGATACAGACCTCTAATACATTGCCATTGTTTAATCCTCCTGTATTTGTTATCCCCAGCACTTTTGGGAGATGTCTGATTGCCTTCACTTCTCTGAAACAAAGTTGAGACACGTAAGATACTTTTTTTTTTTTTTTTTTCCCCCATTGCCCTTCAGATATGTTACTGGAATGTGGTGGAGCTCTTCCAGAGCTGCTCTTGTTCA
Source organism: Cettia cetti (assembly GCA_013401135.1). Lineage (NCBI taxonomy): Eukaryota > Metazoa > Chordata > Aves > Passeriformes > Sylviidae > Cettia > Cettia cetti. Next base: position 21,026 of record VZUI01058661.1, read on the forward strand.
TATTCAGGCTGGAGCCCAAACTGTGTGAGCTGTGGCTCCCTACTGAATGACATATTCTCCAAAGACTCTGTGTTCCGATGCATTTTTTTTGTTCCTATCAAGCTGGTACGGTGTGTACAGAGCCTTCTCCTCTCCAGCACTTGTGTGTGTGCTAACCCAAACCCTTGACCTCAGAGATAATGTTGGCTACTAACAAAAAACAGCCATCCTGTTCTAGAGAAAATAAGATGTATTGTAACATTGCAGGTTCAATTTGCCTTATTCACTGCAATAGGGCTAATTATCTGAAGTGTATCTGTTCTCCCCAGATAAACTGAGGAGAAAATGGATGTTGCAGTTCCCAAAGGCAGGTCTTTCATCTGCTCACTAGCAGATAATTTGTAGCACTCGCAGAGAAATCAGATGCTTACTCAATGCTGCCAAAAAAAGTTATCTGAGCAAATAATTACAAGTTTTCCCATTCCAACACTGATCTTCTAGATTTTGATAAATTGAGTCAATAGGAAGAGTCCTGTTACATTCCCATGGGAAAAACTCTTAATGGAATTTTTCTGATACATAAAATTATTTTTCTGCAGTAAATTAGCCATCTTAGCATGTGGTAGGTTAATTAAAGTTTATTAGAAAACTTATTGTAAATTATAGGTAACCAGTTAAAGTCAAAAACAGGATGAGGAAGAGTTGAGGGACTCTGGGATGGGTGTACAACATACCCAGGTGCTTCTTTCAGCAGTAATCTCTCATCTTGTCCCTGTCTGTCACTGCTGCGCTTTATGAAGCAGGCAACACAAAATTAACTTTTTTAATTCACAAAATAGACAAGACTTCATAAATACTTTAGGAAATTTTATTTAGTTGGATAATGCAGGTTTTACATATTTCTATCAAGAGCCTCAAAATTTGAGAAAATACCATCTGTTGCTCATAGTTCATTTTGGAACAAGTGCCTGTGTACATAGACTTCTACAATTATTTTCTGTGAGTTTTGGGGTTTCTGCGTCTCAGTTAAAGGTTCATTTTTTGGCATTCAGGCTGCAGCTGCTCTCTGCTTCCAGAACATTCAGCAGAGCAGTGGTCAGCAACTTCTGTGTTTATCAGAACTGATGCAGTGTCTTTGTGTCCAACTGACTTTCAAAAATGAGATGGAATGTAGTAAAAAGAGATTTAATCTAAAAGTTACCCTATTTATTTGGTTGGTTTGCTGTCGGCTCTCAGAAGGCTGTTTCTCATCTCCTTACAATTTGCATTTTATTCAGCTCGAGAGAGCAGTTCTTGAAATTTGTTCATAGAGGTTTTTTGGACCCAGGTTAATAGAAAAAAATGATACTTTTACTGGCAGGTAAGGTAAGAGGAAAACAAAACCACTTTCTTATATTTTCTAGTATTTTAGAAGAACTTATCTCCTTTATACTGAAAATCACTTCAAAGCTCAATAATGGGATTTTTCTGATAGGCTTCACACATCTTTGTTAAGCTATTCCCTTTAATTTTCAAAATATTTAACACCACTGAAAGAATGAATACAGTATGTGTGCTGAGTGGTGTCATAAAGAATTACTTCTTTAACCATGCTGCTATCTTTTAATGTATCATAAGAAATAAAAGCATTTTCCATGATTTATCTTCAGCTCTGGTATAAGATAGTGGCTGTAAAGCAGCATATTCCTGCTCACAGCAGTTTGGGAATCTTGTGCCATAACCCCTTGTCAGCTGTATGCTGTCTCGGACCTGACATTTTTTGTCATGCACTGCTGCTGTTTAATACTGAACCATTATAAAAACTTCACTGTGTGCACACTGTAACCTTCTATATGAACAGCAACAGGTTAAATCAACCTTTTTTGTAATTAATGTTTTAAAACATGCCTAATACTGTCATGAGACAGTCGAGGGGGTTTTTTCTGTTTTGTGGTGATTTTCTGTTGTGTTACCCATCTCAGTGTCTGTTTGCAGTGATTTTTGGTGTTTGAGCAGAGCAGGAGTCTTGCTCTGTGGATCAGGGGCAGGGTGTGGCCTCAGCAGGCCTTGCTGAGGTCCTTGCCTCCTTGGCATTCCCCAAATTGTAATGATGGATAGGTCTGCTCTGTGAACCCCTTCTGACTTTCTTATGCCACCCACAGAAATTTCAATAGCAATTTTCACCCCAAGGGCAGGAATACAGAATCTTTTGGCTGCTGGGTAGAGAAGCCCTAACTTTTCCCACTGATATTCTGTGCATCATCAGGACCGGAAAAACCTTCTGCTTGGATAGTATGGGAATTATGGAAACTCTATTCAGTCTTTGTATGAGGACTTGGATTACACAGTCTTGTGTGTGAAGTTTTTACTTTTAGATAGGGTCAAAATTATTCAGATTGGTACTTTCGGTGGGAGAGTACAGTCCCAAGGCACTGATGGTGTGCTGTTCAGAGATGATGAACCACAGGATATGATCGGTGAGGAAACAGATGAGAACTTACAAATTCAGCTTCTGTGAGCTTGACAGCTTTAGTCAGGGATCAGTATATATTCAGTTTGTTTTGATACCTTCTCAGTTAAAATTGCTTAGACACTGAGGGAGGGTTTGCAAAGCCATAGAATTGTAGGATCATTTGCTTTGAAAAAGCCCTCTTGAGTTTGGGTGGGGAAAATAATGAAGTCCAACCATTCCTCCAGCACTGCCAAGGCTATCAGTAACCTATGTTCCCAGGTACCACATCCACACGGCATTTAAATCATTCCAGAGATGGGCACTCCACTCTGGGCAGCTGTGCCAGGACTGGACAGCCCTTTTACAAAAGAAATTTTCCCTAATATTCAAACAGACCCTCCCCTGTCCCAGCCTGAGGCCATTCCCTCTCCTCCTGTCCCTGTTCCCTGGGAGCACAGCCCAACCCCCCCGGCTGTCCCCTCCTGGCAGGGAGCTGTGCAGAGCCACCAGGGCCCCCCTGAGCCTCCTTTTCTCCAGGCTGAGCCCCTTCCCAGCTCCCTCAGCCTCTCCTGGGGCTCCAGACCTTTTCCCAGCTCCATTCCCTTCCCTGGGGGGCTCAAAACTGGATCCAGGATTTGAGGTGGGGCCTCAGCAGTGCCCAGCACAGTGGCATGGGCACTGCCCTGGTCCTGCTGGCCACACTATTCCTGATACAATCCAGGTGCCAATGGCTTCTTGGCCACCTGGACACACCTGGCCTCATGTTCAGGCATTGTCGACCACCAGGCAGCATTCCAGCCATTCTCCAAGCCTGGAGTGTGATATTCTGGGAACATTCCCTTCCATTCTCTTTAAATGGGATAAAAACTGCAGAAGGAGTATGGAAATGCAAAGGATGAACTTCAGTACTGCTCCTTTATATTTGGGTACTGCCTCAAACTCTGATGGCGTCTCCCTTATTGATGGACACCCCACCAGCCCAGACTCCTGCTGGCCATGATGGCTGATGCTGGGAGGTGACCAGGGAAAAAATGGGTTGGGAATGGCCAACCTGGTGCCCAAAGCCTACACAGCAGCACTGCAGCAGTATCTGATTCAAAGATAGAGGAACATTGGAGTTAAAGGCCCAAAAGACCTTTGTCCCACCCCTGGGTGGGTGTCCTGCCCTCTCCTTGGGGTGGATAAAGCAGCCACGGCCTTTTAAAGATCCTCACAGGCCACAGCCACACCAGGAAGGATCCTTGGCAAAGCACTGATGCCGTGTCTGGAGCCAGAATTACTGCCTTGGGTTGCAATATGTAACCAAAAGTTGTTCTCTATTTGCCATCTGTAGAAATCTGTTTCTTTATCTCTTCCATGACCCACCCCTCATAACTCCAGGGGGAGGGGGCAGGTGTCCTCTGTTCATGGCAGCTGTTCCAGCAGCTGGGGCAGGGTTCTTA
>VZUI01058664.1:0-15569 GCA_013401135.1 Cettia cetti
TGTCTGCCCTGAATGCACCTGAAGGCCCTTCCATAAACAGAACTGCTTTTTATTCTCTTGATTCTGTCTGGCCTCTGTTTTTAGGCAGCCCAAAAAGGCATCAATACTGCCTGGGAGTATCCCAGCATTGCACAAAGTACAAGGTTTAAATTCCTTTTTCTGGAGGAAAAAAAGGGTTTATTCTACAACACTGGGAGAACCAGGACAACAACCTCCCAGCAAAAGGGACAGTTCTGTAGAAAGCAAAAAGAGTTATGGTGTAAACTGAGGGGGATTTGGTGCAATAATTGTGTTTTTCCAGAACTAGATTCCTGCAAGTTGCATGGAACTGGATCTCCACACTTCCAGTCCAGTTTGTGACAGGAAGGGCTCAGCTCTCTGCCACTTCTTTTCTTGTCTTAGATGTTGACCTGGAACTACTCTCTTCCCTTCTGATAATTCAAAGTGGCTTTAAACAGCCCTGGATTTCAAATAACACATAAACCATGACCTTAAAAGGATGGACTCACAGTGAGGATAAAGGACACTATTTACCATAATTCAAGGAGTCTCTGAGTTATCTTGGAAGCCAGAATTACTCATCCTATCATCCTGACTCCTACGAGTTCAGATTTGATGTAGAAACAGAGGGAATTCTGCTTCCACTGCAGAAGATCAGGCAGGATTCAAACCACACCAACAGGCAGCTTCCATGGGACGCTGCTCCCTGATTTGCTGATCCCACGGAAGGTGTTCCTGCCCACCGATGGTCTCCAAGGTCCCTTCCAACCCCAACCAGTGTGGGATAAGAAGGAGATGGGCAAAGAGCCCCTAATTGAATTCAGAGCTGCCCTTTGCCGAGATCCATCCCGATGACAGATGAATTTCCATTAGTTTAATGTGAATCACCACGGATAATGGAAAACAATAGTTATGCTAATGAGGGAGCTGAGCGAAAGCTTTGCAAATGAGGTGCCATTTGCTCGCCAGCCGGGGTGCAGCTGATTAGAAACAGCTCCGTGATTGATGCCTCCATCCTCCCCCACCTCCCTGGGGCCTCCCCATGGCATCCACGCTTCCCCCAGAACTTTCTGGGCACCCCGGAGCTGCAGTCTGGCAGGGGAGAGGGGCCCTGAGCCAGGAGAAGGAATTCTGGGGGAAAACATGTGGGAATTGGGGTGAAAACAGGAATGGAAGTGTCGGGGAGGAGGCTGAGGGGACACTGGGGTCTGCTGCTCATCCAGAGGGGCAGCTCCAATCTTTGCTCCCTGTGACCAGGGATGGGCCCAGGAATGCTGGAGCTGTGCCAGGGCAGGGTTAGGCTGGATTTTGGGAAAAGGGTGCTGGCACTGCCCAGGCTCCCCAGGGAATGGGCATGGCCCTGAGGCTGCCAGAGCTCCAGGAGACTTTGGATAGCTCTCCAGGGATGCCCAGGGTGGGATTTTGGGGCTGTGCAGGGCCAGAAGCTGGGCTGGATGATCCTGGAGAGTCCCTTCCAGCTCAGGATAATCTGAGGTAAAATGTGGAGGAGGATTGTGTGAGCAGAGAAGATCTTGTGGGCAAGGTGAGCTTGTGTGCTGAGGACTGTCCTGCTGCCAGGGGCCAGGGTGGGGGGTTGGAGGAGTAGATGATGGAAGGAAAGCCTCAAAAACCTACCTGAGCAAGTAGATTTTAGGGATTACATGATGGAAGGAAAGCCTCATAACCTACCTGAGCACGTGGGGCTGAAGGACACCATAAAAAGGAAAACCTCACAAATTCACCTGGATCCACCCCAAGGAAACCTTGTGGCAACATGGACAGCACTGCTTGGCATTCACTGGATTTTTAAAAATGTTTTGTGCTAGAATTGACCTGACACCCCAAAACCCACGAGGGAGCCAGGAAAGAGGCACTGGGAGCGGTTCCAGCAGCAAGGTGAGAGGGAATGGGGCACACAGCCACGCCAGGTGTGACACTGTGGGCAGGCAGAGCTCTGCAAGTGCCTCAGAGCCAGGAGATAAATCAGGGGACGTGGGCAAAGCTTTGTGGAATAACCACACCGTGATTCAGAGGCAGTGTCAGAGCTGCACAGGGATTTATAACATTTCATCCTGCTGCACTAGAATCGTGCTGAACTGTCTGAGAGGAGCTCTGCCTGTGCAGGAGCTCTGGCAATGTGTTGGCTCCTTCATTCTCACACCCACTAAGGGAGATTTAAAATGTTTATGTTTTTAGGAAGGGGATAAGGAAGCAGGTTGGTAATGGCATTCCTGGCTTGGCTGTACCCAGCACTGTGCTTCCATCATTTCGTGCAGTTATTACCTTTGGCTTTTAATATCTTATTATATAAATATTTGTCAAATGCAGAAGCACAGCGACTCAGAACAATATAAAGCATCTCCTGCAGGCCTGGAGGTAGGGTGCCACATTACCTCAGGATTTCCTTGCATATTTGCATTAAAATCCTGGAATTTCCAAATAGCTCCAGACACAGGGTGGTACAGGAGAAGAATCTGTTCCTCTGCTGGTTGTTCTTCCAGCAGGGCAAAGTCGTGGATAAATGAGCACTTGAGAAATGTCTGAATTAAGGAGAATTTCCCCACTGAGAGGTGCTGACCCACGCTTTTCAGTGATGTGGCTGCACGTTTCTGAGGGCAGAGGGGACGGAGGATTGCTCAGCAGGGGAGGGAGGTCCTGCCGTGAAGTTTTGTCCCATTTTGCCCCCTTTCCTTTCCTTTCCCCTTTCCTTTCCCCTTTCCCTTTCCCCTTTCCCTTTCCCCTTTCCCTTTCCTTTCCCCTTTCCCATTTTCTCCTTCTGCGCTCCATCACCGGGGTTTGGCAGATCTTGAACCTCGATGCAAGGGGCTGGCGCAGCTTTTCTGTCCCAGCTCGGTGTGCCGCCTCTGTGACAGCAGCGCGGTGACCCTGCTGGGGACAGCTCCTGGTGCTGCTGCTCGCGGTGAAATCTCCCTCCCAGCAGCGTTTCGGCAGGGCAGCAGTTTTAGGGGAGTGCAGGGGAGCTTGTGAGAGTGAGGACTTGCAGAGCTCCCTCGGATGCCTTGGAGTGGCTCCCTAAAATAGAGGCTAGACAAGATTAAGAGAATAAAAGTGAGTATTTAAATGTCCCCCTGTCCTTTTTAACTTTCTGATAGCTTACATTTTTGTAATGGAGTTTCTCATGCATTTTCATGTAAACAAAGTATTATTTTGTTACTGGATCTGATTGTTGACATTCCTCTCTTGGGGAGAAAAAATTTGATGGGCTTCTAGTTTGACCAGTGTGGTTGGAGAGGTGGCAACCTTCATCCTCCAATCCCTGGTCATTGTCCAAAATCTGTATAAACTGAAGTAACAAATAAACTTCCTTCTTCCTTTCCCTGCCCTAACAGCTTGCATGTGCACGTGTTCATTTCGTGTCCTACAACAACATTTACTAAAGGCCTTTAACAGATCCCCCTGGGGCCCTCAGAGCTCCCAGAGGCTGCACCCAGCACGGACAGTGCTCACCAGCTTTGCACACAATTATGAGTTTGGTCCATTTGCATATCAGGGGTCAACCCTCCAATTACAGCTCCAGGTAATGAAGTCATTTACCTCCAGTTTGGTCCCCCCAATTCACTTTTGTTTATTCTTTTTGGGGCCTCAGGCTGTTGGGAGTCCTTGGGTTCCAGTCCTAGAGGGATTGTTTTGTCTGAATAAAATAGAGCAGTAGCTGACACTCTGTAAGGAGTTTAGAGTTCTACACTAAAGCAGTACAGGGTTTGAAAAATATAAAAGCTGAAGTTCTAAGGCATCACTTCCCTCGGAGCTCTCCCAGCATCCCAGACCTGGCACTCGGGGTCTTTGAGCAGCTCTGAGGAGATCCCACACCCAGGAGCCATCACCACAAACACCTGCAGCAGAATCCAGGTTAGAAATGCTCCATTCCAGCACAGGGAGCTCTCACTGCACCACAGCCTCGGCCATCCCAGGAATTTGTGCAATTTGACTCCCTGAATCCAAACTCTGAGCAGCAGCTGCTCCAGAGCCTCACTCCCATGTCCCTTCCTGGCACATCCTCTCAGCAGCTGGGCCCTTTTACCCTTTCATCCTCCAAGGAAAGGTTATACCAGTATGGAATTTGCATTAATCTGAGCAGGCAGTGCCTGGGACTCTCCTGGGACCTTGCTCTCTGTTGAACCCATTTTTATTCATCCATCAAAAATTATTAATTCACCCTTTTGCGCTGCTCTCTGCCTGGGTGTTTTTCGGTTTTTTTTTCATTTTTTCATTATCTTTTAAAGCACTGAGGAACCCCATCCCCTTCTGCTCAAGCCACAAGATGATAAAGTTGTTTTTCCCTGCAGCTCTTTTCAATGCATCATTTAGCAGCCCTCCTCTAACATGTTCTGAAAAGCCTCTCTTATCCCAGGTGGAGGGCGGGGAGGGAGGATCTGGTGGGACTATGGAATTGAAATCCATCTAGGTTTAAATAGCTCAAGGTCAGTTCGGGATGGGAACACAACAGCAGATTTCTGGAGACTTCATTCAATGAATTGTTGATTGGAAAAGCTCTTTCAGATCCCCGTGGAGCAGAATCTGGAAGGAAAGTGTTTTCCAAAAGGAGGACAGCGGGTTAGTTGTTAATGATTTCAATAAAGCAAGAGAAGGCACGTTAGGAGGTTGGTCATGAGGGTAAAAAAGGAGGCTGGCGTATTGCTCATTAGTGATTCGCCAAAATTAGCTCCATTACTGTGTTTGCTTTCACTGCAAACCTTCCAGCTCATTGCAGTTTCACCGAACAGGGGAGACCCAGCCTGGCTTAGGGGCTGCTCCAGTGGCAGAGCTGAGCCCGCCCAGCCCGGCTTTGCTGTGCTCATAACTCGAGAGGAAAGCCAGGATTTCCTCTCCAAAGGTATCCCGTGGATTATTTCACAAGGGTGGGCAGGAAGCCAGAGCAGAAGAACGGGGAACCTGATCCAGAAGGTGGTGAAATCACTGAGAGCTGTGCTGTGGCTTCTTTCAACCCTGGGCTGAGCCCAAACCCTTACAAATTTAGTTTCTCAGAGAGTTGTTTTTACCTTTTTTCCCTCTCTGTATTCTCCCATTTCCTTTGCTGCTCCTTCCCTCTTTCACGAGCTATTGATTCTCATCTTGTCTTTTATTTACTGCCAGCTCTCTCATTATGTCAGGAATGCTATCCTGAAATGCCATTCTGTTGCCTGCATTCACAGCCTTTAAATAAAGGAGAGGTTTTGCAGCTCCCTGCCAAGGTCTCTGCTGTTGCAGTCACCCCCACACTTCAGCAGGTGTTCCCATGTTAGGAAAGAGTTTCAGTTTCACCCCTGAACTTTTAAGGAAGAAGAATCAGAAATTTCCATGCTCCTCTCACCGTAATTAGCCCAGTGCCAGGACAAAGGATGGACCCCTGAGCTGTTCCTGAAGGAATGTGGCTGTTTGCTGTTGGGCAGCAGGGCAAAAACCCCTCCTGGATCACTGAATACTTTAGAGACAGCACAGAGATTCTCAGGGCTTTTCAGGGTGTCTGAGCAGGTGCACGGGGCCTCCCTGCCCTCTGCAGGGCTTCTATTCTTTTGTCCTGTGTAATTTGTTATTTTCTCTTTAATTAAAACCTTTTTACTTTTTCAAAACACCTCCAATCAGCCATCTTGCTAATTATTCTTAAGCCATTTTTGGGAGGTTGCTGGTCACACTCAGAGCTTGATACACCTTTGTGGGGCTAAAAACACTCTTGTCCAATGCAGAAATTCATCAGCCTGCCAGCTGGCTGGCCTGTGTTGGGGGTTTTTATTGCAGGATGAAAAGAGGGGGTAAACGGGGTCCTGGAAGAGAAAGAGTATCCTTAGGGAAGAGCTGAATTCCAGGTGCTTAGATGTGAAGTGGTGGGGTCATGGTGTGAAATCCTCAGAGCCAGAAGCCCCTGCAGCCTCCAGCTCATCCTCCCTCCTCTGCCAGAGGAAAGTGCAGGGCCCTGGGGGAAAACACATTTTGGGTAAGGCAAGGCTGGAAGTGGCAAGGGGAATGGAAGGAGAGGAAGGGAAAAGGAGGTGGTGGAGGCAGGGCAGCCAGCCTTTAACACCAGTTCCCATCTCTTTGGGCTCCTCAGGCTCAGCTCCAGCTCCAGTCTGTGCTGGGGATGGCACTCAGAGCTGGAGCAGATGTTCTCTGGAGGCAGTTTGCTGCTGGCAATAAAACCCTGAGTGCTTGGGAGCTGCAGTAACTCAGTCATGTGGTTTTTATTTCTGTGCTTTGGGCGCTGACCCCACAGTGGCACTGAAAAATGGGAGTAGATTGTGTTTAGGCAGAAAATGGAGGGAGGCTGTCAAAAAATAAATAAAACAAAGTGGCTGAGCCCATTTTAATTAAAGCTCAGGGTGAAGTGGTTGGCTCATTCTCGTAGATGGTTCCTAAGCTCTGCTTCTCACTCTCATGCCATTGTTTTGGGCCTGTGGATCTGCTGCAGATGAAGTTAATTCCTGGAAAGATCCTGTGTGATCAGCAGGACTGGCTGCCAGGAACTGTGCTGCTTCTCCCTCCACTCAGGGCTCAGCTGTGGGGTGCTCATGAATGCAAGGAGAACTGTGGGATTTGGATTACCTGGCTGCACAGGGGGGTGCCAGGGAGAGAGGAGAGCATTGGAAGAGCTCTTCCAGAGCTCAGGAGAGGTGCTGATCAATAGGAGAAGGAAAAAATGAGGAATGGGGCAGGAGGGAATGATCATAAGTGAGTCTCTGCTCAGTAAGAGTTGGAAAAATGAGAGTAAAATTCTGGTTTTAGCTCAAACCTGGTCAAACCGGACACCAGTTTTTGTTGGGGAAAGCTCAGCTTAGGATGTACCCCAAAAATGCTGAGCATTTTCTCCATTTGCCCTGCAAATGAGCTCCAAAACTCAAATTTATTTTGTGGCACAGCCAGGAATCTGCAGCTGGATGGGGACATGGAGCTGGCACTACAGAGGAGCTCTGCAGCTCCTTCCCAACCACACAACAGGCCTTGCATTGATTTCCCTCAGAAAAATAAATAAAAACTGTAATAAATGGAGCTGTGTGAATAAGCAGCATTTATAAGCAGCAGCGTGCTGAAAAGCAGAAAGCACACTTTGGGGGAAAGAAGCATTTTTTTACCTTCCCAGGGGTGGAGGGAAAACAAAGGAGGAAATATGTGTTTCAGGTTGAATGAAACATTGATTTGTTTTGGAGGAGGCAAGGGAGAGGGTGATCCATTCTCTTACAATTTGGCATATTTAGAAAATAAAAGATCTCGGTGATGGAAAAGAGAAGGGATCAGTGTGAAAAAAGAAAAATGTTGGGACTGTGGTCCATTCTTTTCTAATATGTTTTCTTTGGTTGAAAGAATTCAGAAATTTGTCGTATCTCCAAGTCCCTCTGCACATGTCTGTCAATAAAATCTTTTCTAGCACCGCCTCCCCTTGGCTATTAAGACCATTTTCTCCCAGAAGCAGCAGTAATTTAGTGCCAGAAGAGGTTATTTAGTTAATTTCTGTGAGCATGCAGAGCAGAGAGGCTCGGATATTTCAGAGCTCGGGCTCAGACTCAGCCAGAACCTGAAGATGTCAACAATTTGTGTCCCCACCGTGAGGATCCCTGGTGGCTGCAGGAGGTGGCACTGGATCATTATTCATGCTGAGGGGAACTCTGCTCTCTTGTCATGCAGCTCCAGACACCAGTTGTTTTTTGTGTTTTCAGGGTGCTGCTCTTGAAGGACGAGCAGCTTTTGAAGCAGACCAAGCTTAGACCTGCCAACCTTTACTGATATTTTTTTCCTTGTTTTTTTTTTTTCTTGTTTTTTATTTTTTTTTCCTTGATTTTCCCCCACCTTCTCCTCCATTTTTTGGGGTTTTTTTTTGGTTTTTTTCCACAAGGAATAGAAGAAATTTCTGGGTAATTCTTTCTCAGCTGGAGAGGGATAAGCAAAAGGCTCCCACGTGTCAGGAGCATGAGATTGGCTGTGAGACACCATTGATTAACTGAGACATTCAGAATTGTTTCCAGCAGCACTCAGAGAGCAGGAAGAAAAAACACACCCTGGGTTTAAGTGAGGATCCCTTGCAGGTAATAAACCTCCAGGGAGCTGTGTCTGAGGCAGGTAAATGAGCTGTTAAGTCCTGTGGTCAGTGAGTTTTTGAAATCAGCTGCTTCCAGTTCAGCTGTGCTTGGTTATTCCTAAAAATGAGGCGGTGAAGGCAGCAGGATGGATGCAAACAGAGCAATGCAAGAACAAGGTGTGCTCATGTTTAGGGCTGGCAGACAGGGCAGAAAAAGTCCAACTTTTGGGGAAGCTGGTGGAGGAATCCCAGACTCCCAGCCGGGTTTGGGCTGGAAGGGATTTAAAGCTCATCTCATTCCATGATCCAGGCAGTGCTGGGGTTTTACAGCCTCTTGAACATTGGGTAGGGGAAAAAAAATGAGCCAGCTGGGGGAAAGGAAGGAGTCAGGGCCAAATCTGCAATTTGGAGAGTGCATGGAGAGTGAACACACAGCTGTGATGTAGAAGGAAGGTTTGGAGAGACTCCTTAACAGGGCATGAATGTCTGGGGCTGAGCCTGGGGGCCTTCAGATCAACAAAATAAAATTGCCCCAGGTTGAAAGGAGTCAGGAGTGGGGCTCACATTGCCCAGAAGATGAGTTCTGCCAGCTGTGGTGCTTTCCAGGGGTTAATTTCTCCTGTCTCAGTCTGTGTCACCCTGTGCAAGGGCAGCACCGGGTTGGGAAGGCTCTGAACAGCCAGGAGCTGCTCTGACAGGTCCTGGCATTAAAAAAAAAAAGGCTCTGAGAATCAATCCTGGCATTTCCCATCTTTAAATAAACTCATCTTGCGTGGCTGAGCCTTCAGCCACAGGGGAAGGGTGAGGAGGGAGGAGAGGACACCTGAGCAGCAGCACAGGAATGAATCCAGCCCCTCTGGTCCCGAGCAGCTTGGATGTGGTGCTGGAACCAGCTGGGGCTCTGGAGGCAGGCATTGCTTCAGCCCTGCAAACTGCTGCTCCCTGCAGAAAATTCATCAGGAGGCCTCGGATTCCACCCTGCAGCTGACCTGAGCAGCTAAATAGGTTACACTAAGTTTTAAGGATCGCCCCAGTTTTCCCTCTAATAGGCAATTTTTCTGCTTAATTTGCAGAACAAGCAAAAAGCTATTATGTAAAATTTATCAGCAGCAATTGACTCTCATTAGAGATTGGGAGACTTTGTTGGAAAAGGGGGGAAGGAGCCTCCAAAATTTTCATTTCCCAGCCTGAGCTTCCTGGTGTTTGTGCTGACCCCTGCCCTGAACAAATTCAGCCAGGGAGCCACCAACATTTCTCTGCTGCTCCCACAGGAGCTGCTCACAGCCAGAGCTCTGCTGGAAGCTGATCCAGGCTGCAGGAAGTGCCAGCAAATGGCAGTGCTGTCGTGTCAGTGCTTCAACCCTGAATTGTGCCACGTTGGGAGAGCTCAGCTCCAGTGGGAATGTTGTGTTCAAGGTGCTGGAGAGCAGCTCCGTGCTGGAAAAATGAGCTGGATTGTGCCTGTGGGATAGGGGTGAGTTTGGGCTTCAAAGGCCATGGGATTGAGGCAGAGTTGGATTTTAAACCCCAGGAAATAGAGGTAAATTTTGATTTTAAAGGCCATGGGATAGAGGCAAAGTTGGATTTTAAACCCCATGGAATAAAGACAATTTTTGATTTTAAACCCCATGGGATAAAGGCAGATTTTGACTTTAAACCCCATGGGAGAGAGGAAAATTTGGACTTTAAAGGCCATGGGATAGAGGCAAATTTGGATTTTAAACCCCATGAGATAGAGACAATTTTGGATTTTAAAGCCCATGGGATAGAGGCAAATTTGCACTTTAAACCCCATGGGAGAGAGGGAAATTTTGACTTTAAACCCCATGGGATAGAGGCAAATTTGCACTTTAAACCCCATGGGAGAGAGGGAAATTTTGACTTTAAACCCCATGGGATAGAGGCAAATTTGCACTTTAAACCCCATGGGAGAGAGGGAAATTTTGACTTTAAACCCCATGGGATAGAGGCAAATTTAGACTTTAAAGCCCCATGGATGCCCCAGCATGGCTCTGGACACTCCAATCAGAGTTTAACACCTTTAATCAGCGCTGTATTTACTGATACCCTCAAATCTGCCTCTTCTCAGCCCTTTTCCCTCCCAAATCTGGCAGAGGGCTGCTGTCCATAATTCCTGAGCCTGGAGCACAGCGTGCTGGGGAGTTGCTGATGTTTCTATCATGCTGCAGCAGCATCTTTTGGCTCCAGCTGGAAGCAGCTGTGCCTTGCCCTGCACAGGGGGACAGGTAAACCACAATATTCCTTCCTGTGAGAGACACTAGGGACGTGGAAATCATCACTGAAATGCTCAGATGGGGATTTCTCCTTCCCTTTTCCCCCCACACAAAAAAAGAAGTTAATTATACATGAAGGTTCGCTACGGCAGAAGGGATTATAATTAATTTATATTTGAGCTATTATAGGTTTCACTACAAAATGCATTTCATTGCAGCAAAGTGTATTATGAGGGTTGTTTGCTGCCAGCAATTTACAGAAGCTGGCCACAAAGCTTTGCATCCATTAATCCAGCACTAAGGACAGCAGCAGGCAGATAAAACTGGGGGAAAAAAAGGTAAAATAAGTGTTTGTAACTTGTGAGCAGAGACTTGAGACTTGTAGAACTCAACCTAACCTGAGAAAGGCAGAGAGGCCCACATGAATTGGAAAGGGAAAATTTGGATCCAAATCTGTCTGAACGTGCCTGGAAATGAGGATTTATCTCTCTCTTCTGTCTCTGCTTTAAACTTCCAGTAAGTTAAAATCCACCTGGAAGTGGAATAATTTTTTTTTGTTGTTGTTCTTGGTGCCCAGAGCAGAGTGAAGGCAGAATGGGGACAGGCAGAAAGGTTTTATTCCTGCCCTGAGGGAAAATCCTTCCTTTCCTGCGCCTCTCTCCTTTTCCAGCATCACCTACTCACTTTTCTGGGATGAGAGGCTCTCCAAGACAGGGATTATTTTTATCCAGGGAGGCTGGACACTCCCAAACTCCCTGCCATAAGTGTCAAACCAGACATACCAGGCAGGATATTAACAGCATAAATGGCAAGTTGATGCCTTTTAATTGGCATTTCCCAGTTTCTCCATGAACCTCTCAGGTCTCCCTCCTTGCCACCTTTTTGAGGTGTCGAGATTTGGTTGCTTTGCCCTCCCTGACACCTGCCAGGCTCTGCTGGTGCCCTCCCCTCTGCCTGGGAACAGAACAGAAAAGGCTTTTGGTGCAGAGAGGAGCTGCAGCCCTGCTGCCCCAGCCTCAGCCTGCAGAAAAGGGCAGCTCTGTCCTGTCAGGGACTGCAGCAAAGAGCTCGACAGCTGCTGCCAGCAGCTGAGAGGAAAGGCCACAGCCAGCCCTCCTCTGCTGCCTCTCCTGCTCTGCCAAGGTGTGCCCAGGCAACCTGAACTGCAGCAAAGTCAGGCACAGGCAGCACAAATAATGTCAGTTTGCCCAGGGAAGGAGAGAATTTGCATTTTGGGTTTGGTTTGAGGCTGTCTGTCCAAAGCTTCCAGAGAAAGGATCCAGTTAATGACCAGCTCACTGATTATCCCTTTGTCGTTTGTTTTCACGAGTGCCTTGGGATTCCTTGGGTTGTTAAAACCAGGATTCCCACTTTTTCCTGCTTCTTTTGGAGGCATCACAGAAGAACTTTGTCTGGGGAACACAGGGCTTCTGCCATCCCCTGTGGCCAAGCCCTCCAGCCTTTTTGGAAGGGCTGGAAATCAGGATTTCCACTGCGTGCCGCGGCTGTGCAGGGTGGGGGTGACTAAAAACCAGTTCCTGGCCCATACTGGGAGCCTGGCAGGAGCCAGCAGCAGGCTCAGGAGATGGCAGCTCCCCTCACCTCGAGGGGCTCAGCTGCCTGAGGGAGTTTCATGTCAGCACTTCCTCCCAGGGCTATTAAAAGCCGTGCTGATGCTGCAGCTGGGGCTGTCTGCGGCACATCTGGATGTACTCGAGCTATCTTTGTGCTGCAGAGCTGGGGCACCAAAACCCAGCCAAGCTGCAGCAGCGCAGCCCTCAGAGCTGCCTGAGCCCCTGGAAAATGAGCTGCCAGCTCAGGAGCTGCGACCCTCAGCTCCTGTCCACCTCAGCCTACCCAAATGAAGCCACCTGTGTCCCTGTCACCCCGTGGCAGTGCAGAAGTGATCTCTCTGCTGCAGCCTCCCCTGCTCACTCTGCATGTTCTTGGCTTCCTGGCTATTTCAAGACTGTGCTGAAGGCACTCACGGCCACTCCAGTGAACCCTGGTTTGCTTCCAAGAGCTTTCTTACACAATTCATACTCACACTCGAGCTGCAAAATTAACAGACTCTTTCATTGCACAGGCTGCATCACCCAGGAGAACCCATCCAAAGGCTGGGAGCAGCTTTAATCCCAACAGAATGGCTCCTCGGCAGTGAAGCCCTTTTGCTAGGACTGTGCTGGAGGTGTTTGCCGAGGAGGAGAAGCCCTGGGCAGGCTGTCCCAGCTCTGCTTGACACGAGATGCGGGCTGGGCCATCCTGGTTTGGGAGCAGCAGCTGCGAGGCCCCTTCCCAGGGGGATGCTGTGGGAAGCAGGGCTCTGGGGGCAGCACTGCAGCGCTGCTAAATTGAGGAGATGTCGTTTAGGGAGTGTCGTGACACCGCATTCATTAAAGCCTGGCACCGCTTCCTCCCCACACACCCCACGGTGTGACTCAGCCGGGGGAAAAATACCCACAGAAACCTCTCCTCCCGTGCTGTCTGAATCCCCACACCGCCACAGAATGGAAACTGGGGGCTGGGGGGGGTCAGGAATGGCTCCCAGAAATCCCTCCTGTGAGCCCCACAGGAGCAGGCTGAGTGGGGGCGAGGCACCTGCCCCCTTCCTCGCCTCTGACTCAGCCTCTGAGATAAAAGACCTTTTCCAGAAAGCACTGGGGTGAAAATATTTCAGTTTGCTGCAGCTTTGCCGTTGCCAGCCTCACTAATTTCTGCTCTGATGTCACCAGCAGTGGCCCCATTACTGTTATTTATAGTGTTTGTGCCGTGGGCTTCGGCTGTGCTCAAGGCTCTGTTGCTGGTCTGAAGGAAGGGAGAAGCAGCTCCAAAGCTCCCAGGGATGCACCTCCCAGCCTGGAGTGTATTCCAGGTCCTTCACATCACACCTGGGCTGTCTGCATCTCCCCCATGCTCCTGTCTGTGCTCCAGCAAGCTGAGCCTTCCTGAGGCTTATTTTTGGTTATTTAGAACTTGGTCTAACAAATGCAGTAAGTCATGAGAGCAAGCAAATCCGATAAGGGCGCTGCGGGCAAGGCAGCCTGCACAGCCAGATGCAAATGCAGCCAACCAGAAACCAAAAATATATTAGTACTGAGAGAGCAGGCAATTATTCTCCCATCAGAGTCACAGAATTCTCAGTGTGTGCGACTTCAGGACAGCCAGGCTCCGCTTTGGGCGGGGATGAGGAGAGCCATGGATGTTTCAAAGCCCAAATCTTGGGCTGCAATTAGGGGATGCATTTAAAGAGCACGTGGCAAAATGTGAGGAGGACTTTGCATCTATGAACCTGAACTGTTGGAAAATCATGAGTCAGGCTTTTCTTCTGATCACATTCACGCTAAAATTAACAAAACAAAACAAAAAAAAAAAAAAAAAAGGTGATGAAGAGGCAGCCGTGGTTTCAGTGTTTTCCTGCAGAGCTTCAAATCTCTGGAGGTTGTGTCTGCAAGCTCTGCTGCCTGAAAGATGAACTTCCCAGGTGATCTAATCACTCTGGGAACGAAGGCCTTTCAGAAAAAGCACCAAATATTGCCAGAGACAGTACATCTGTAAGCACTGGAAACTTTGCAGCCCAAAATCTGTCCCAGAAGAGCTGTTTCAGTGCTTAAGCTGATCTCCAGCCTGAAGTGAGCACTGTCAGTGCAGAGGAGAGAGGCTTGGGCAGATAAGGTGTCTGCAGCACAGGCCCTCGTGTCTTGAAGGTAAAACCACAGGGCCTGGAATCAGTCCCTGGGTGAAAATTTCTTTGCTGTGAACTTGTGCCCTGTTCCTTGCACATTTCCCATTTCTCAGAATGTATTTCAGGAAAGAAGAAGCCCCTCAGTGTGTTAATGATCAGGAATAACTCTCCCTCTCCTTGCCATCACTGCCTTCTGTGGGTTTAAAGGCAGCATTTCCTCCCAACCCAAGAAAATCCCATTTTGAGGGACACCCCAGAGTGATTGGTCACAACCATTAGAACTAACACAGGGTTTGTTGTGACAGCTGATTCATCTTCAGTTCCTCAAAAGCACTGCAGAAGCACAACCCTGGGCTGGATCTGGGAATCTCAGGCTGGAGTTTGGTTAAGTGGTGTGGACAGAGTGACCCCCCTGAGGCATTAATTAATCCCTGGGGCACTGGACACAGGGCCCTGGGATGTTTTTGCAGCTCTACATCTGAGAGCTGAGTCTTTGGGCCACTGTTGTCTTCTCCCTGTGGCCCAAAGAGTCCCCCAGCTGAATAAAACATTTAATAATGCTGAAGTGCCTCCAAAGATGAGGTGGTTGATGAATGAGTTCTTACTGCTGGGGTTTTTTTTCCCTTTTGAGATGTGTTTGGATGCCAACTGCAATTTTAGTGCAGAGTGGTATCGATCACCACCCTGCATGTGTAATACAGTCAGTTGTTATTCATTTCCTTATTGTTTCTCTCCTCTGAGATGATCCTTGTTGGGTACCTCGGGGGGCAGGTTAATAAAACTCTGCCTGTTTGTATTAAATACTGAGGGAAGCATTATCCTTGAACAATCCCACTCCCTTTGGCACACAGCTCTGAGGCACTGTTCCAGCACTTCCCCTGATGTCAGCCTGGGATTCTGCAGTGAAATATGCTCCTTTTCTTTTTATTTCTGCTGAGTTTTGTGACCTGGCATTGCTACCTGTCACAGAGGCTGCTTTTTCCCTGAGTAATGTCACAGCTCTTATTTTTATGGGTATACTGGAGATAATGAGCCCTCTTCGGAATGGGAGATAAGGCTGAGACAAAGACAGAGCTGCTGGCTTTTAAGTGACATGAGAGGCTCCAGATCCTCCTGTGACAGGCCCCTCTGTGAGGACAGGCACTGATAAGAGAGGGAGCAGTGAGGCAGCTCTGATAGGAGCAGTGACCTCCTCAGCAGAGGGAACATTGCAGGGAAAAGGCTGCAGACCCACAGAGCAGTGCTGAACTCAGCGTTTGAGCCTCAAAACACCTTTGTGGGCATGGACAAAAATGCCTTCCTTAACTGGGATTAACACGAGTGAGAAAATGAAGTGTTAGGATAGCTTGGGCTGTGGCTGTGCCTCCTCCTTCCCCTGGATGATGCCTTAGGATTTTAACTTTTGTATTTTTCACATATTTGTAACCCTGCCACTCTTTAGTGTGTAACTCCAAACTCCACACACAGTGTGAGCTGCTGCTGCTTCCCCTCAGACACAACAATTCCTCTCCAGGCCTGGCAATCAAGGACCCCTCACTGCCCCAGCCCTGAGAGATGGAAACAAAAGTGAGTTGGGGGCAGCAAACTTGGGGTGAATGACTTCATCACCTGGAGCTGTCATTGGCAG
>VZUI01058668.1:0-15568 GCA_013401135.1 Cettia cetti
GCAGTTTGTGTGTGCAGGGGTGAAGCTGCAGTTTGTGTGTGCAGGGGGACAAGCTGCAGTTTGTGTGTGCAGGGGAGAAGCTGCAGTTTGTGTGTGCAGGGGAGAAGCTGCAGTTTGTGTGTGCAGGGGAGAAGCTGCAGTTTGTGCAGGGGGTGAAGCTGCAGTTTGTGTGTGCAGGGGTGAAGCTGCAGTTTGTGTGTGCAGGGGTGAAGCTGCTGTTTGTGTGTGCAGGGGGAGAAGCTGCAGTTTGTGTGTGCACAGGCACTGGCAGTGTCCTGGGAAAGCCAGGCTGGGCTGGGCTCACCTTCAGGGTCTGTGTTTGCAGAGTTTGTGCCCCTTTTATGTTCCAGCTCACAGAGGAGGTGCTGAATTTCAGCCCCATCTTCTTGGAGTCCTTGGCCAGGCCCTTAGTGACATCCAGCAGAATTCAAGCTACACATTTTCTGAGTCAGGCATTGAAGGTTTACTTGGAAAATTAACACCAGAATGTGAGAGGTTTGTTTACTAGATGCAGTTTAGCTGGATGGACAATAGAGATCTGTCCTCTCTGTGTCTGGAAGAGTTGGTAGGACAAAGGAGACTACTGAGTTATCCTGCCTAGGGAAGTTGCTTCTTGTTTGTCCTCATCCTCACTTTGTTCTAAAAAGCCCTGCAGACACTGGTTTATGCAGTTCTTAGAGCAAACAAATATCACTTTGAAAATGTGTGGTGGACTCTTCCACAACTTGCAGGTAGTTCAGTAAACCTGCAGTATGAGCTCAGCAGGAGCTGTAGCTCTGTGTTTTGTGTTTCCTTTCTGCCCTAAGCAGTTACTGCCCATCAGTTTGTGCTCCAGTTTAATCAATGGTTTGTGCCATGTGCACTGTACACAGTGTAAGATGACCCTCAGAGGAGGACGTGGTTTCTTGGCAGGGTTATTCCCTTCCCTGGCCTTGTCAGTGAGAGCCTGGGCAGGTGCCCCTTCTGTGAGGGGTCCACTGGCCAAATTAGTTATCAGCAGTTCAGAGGAAGGGCTAAAAACCAATTAAATTCTAGTTGGGGATTTCTAACTTAAAGCCCAGATCCTATTGCAAAGAATGTGAAAGTTTGAGTGTGAGAAAAATCAGCTGTGCTCTCTTTGCATTGATTTCACCACAGTTCTGCTGGGCCGTTTTTCAGCAGATAAGAAATAGCTTAAACTGGGCATCAGCAGAGCAAGGAGTGAGCCTGGAAATGGGATTTTTTGCTCCAGGAGCATTTTGGCTGTGCTCTGAGAGGCTCCAAGGCTGTTGGGCTGCTCCTTTGCTTTCTTGCTGGGCAGGTTCACTGTGCCCATCTCCAGTTTTGCAGTGTCAGTGACCGGCCACGAGACAAAGCACAGAGAGCCCCAGCACGTGGGGATTTATTGTGAATTCACAACTGCCTGGTGCCTTCCTCCCTCCCATCCTCGGGCCCAGAGGAAGCTCGTTCCCTCACGCATTGTGGGGTTCAGCCCCTGCTGGTGCTGGCTGCCCAGGGAGCTCGCCGTGGCCATGATTATGGCTGTGGCTGTGGCTGTGATCGTGGCTGTGGCAGTGATTGTGGCTGTGGCCATGGCTGTGTCTGTGGCCATGGCTGTGATTGTGTCTGTAGCCATGGCTGTGTCTGTGGCCATGGCTGTGATTGTGGCTGTAGCCATAGCTGTGTCTGTGGCCATGGCTGTGATTGTGGCTGTGACTGTGATTGTGGCTGTAGCCATAGCTGTGTCTGTCGCCGTGGCTGTGGTTGTGGCTGTGTCTGTGGCCATGGCTGTGGTTGTGGCTGTAGCCATGGCTGTGTCTGTCGCCGTGGCTGTGGTTGTGGCTGTGTCTGTGGCCGTGGCTGTGGCCGTGGGCCGTGATTGTGACTGCAGCCGTGCCCGTGCCCGTGGCCGTGGCCGGGCGCTCTCCCCGTTGCTGACCGTGCCGGTTCCCCGCAGGTGCAGCTGGAGCGGATCCGGCAGGCCGATTCCCTGGAGAGGATCCGGGCAATCCTGAACGACACAAAACTGACGGACATTAATCAGCTTCCTGAAACATGACACCCTGAGGCTCCGAGGCTGCGGCTGGGGTTTTTAACTCATCTTTATAGCAACATTAATTATTATTTAACTCTAACCGAGAGAGCAGAGGACGACAGAGGGGAGCGATGACTTAAGTTTTGTTTCTAGAGGGGAAAAAGGTTTCGTACTGGGCAGGAAGAGAGCACAAGGGTGACTTGTAGTGTAGGAAGGAGAACTTTCTAATGGAAACACTAATGAGTGCAGTGTTTCGTGTTCCACTGAGTGGGATCAGTCCTTACATTCTGAAAAACTTCCCTCTTTCAGCCGACTTCGTAACCTAATATAGAGTTTTGGAACATATACCCCTGTCTTTCCCTCTGTCCTTTCCCCCACTACTGTGATCAAAGTAGCTGCTGGAAACTGTATTGTCCCTCCAAAACGTTGAAGAGCAAAGTGGTTGAAGTTTTTCTGTTTGAATAGTCAGTAACAGTATTCAGCTAGCAGAGAGAATGAGGTGTAGAGTATGCTGTATGAATATTTTATATTAAAATATGACTTTATTAGCAGGACACTGGATATTGATCTTATTTCGTAACTCAGTACTTTTATTTCTAAAACCATTGGCTCTGTGAAGAATCTGAATGCTGCTGAAATGTGGATATGAGTGAGCTGTGTATCTCCTGAACAGATAAATGCTAATCCAAAAAAAAAAAAAAAAGAACACTGTACTGAGAATTTAACTCCTTGCCATTTTTCTGTTGAATTCAGATACTGAAAGAAAAGCACAAGAAATGCACTGTTTTGTAATCTCTTTTCACAAATGTAATTTAGAATATGGAGCTACAACCGGTTGTTTCTCATCTCCTAAAGCTGAGCAGTGCCTGGAATCCCTTCTCTGTGGGGAAAAAAAACCCCAAAACAAAAACAAACCAAAACAAGCAAACAAAAAACCCAAACAGAAAAATTCCGGTGAAAGTCGTGTGCATGTCTGAGCATTGGCCTGAGGGGGTGCAGGCATGCTCTGCTCTGGGGGTAGCCCCAGGAGTGAAGCAGGAGCTCTCTGGGGAAGGTGTCGAGGGCTGCAGGAAGCTGTTCCTGACCCCTCTGCTGGGTCAGCCTCGTGTCAGCACACAGGGACCCACTCCCAGACCCTCCTGCTCAGGGCAGGGACGTGCAGGAGCTGCAGGATGGTGCTGCTGCAGCTTGGAGGGGCAGTGCAGCTCTCTGCTGTCCTGGCAGTGCTCAGAGGTGGCTGTCCCCTGGTTCTGCCCCCAGACAGTTAAATTACACTGAGTAATGTGGCAGCAGAGGCAGGAGATTCTTGTGATCACTCAGTTGCCAGGTTTGGTTTCTTGTTCTATAAATGTCCAGAGGTAACATGAGCATTCCTCCTCCTCCTCCTGCCCTGCTGGAGTTCATGCAGGCAGCTGGAAGGATTCCTGAACTGTTGCAGGTGTTGATGATCCTGATGGTACAAACCCAATTCTTGAACTTTACAGCTCAGTTAAAAGGAGGCTGAAGGAGCAGATCCCGCTGTCCTCAACTTTGTTTTTCCTCCATTCCTTGCTGGTTTTTGTTCACATACTTGGCCAGAGATCTGCTTTTCTTCATCACCTTCAGAAGTGACAGAAAATGCTCTAAATTGCAATGCACATGACTATATATTTTAAGTGCTTAGATCCTATTTTTAGCAGTGTATATCCTGCTACTGACATAAAGTCAGAACCAGTGGTTTTGAAGAGGAATGCCTTAAAAACAGCCAAAAAAGCATCATACAAGCTCAATTCCTTGCCACTCATTACAAGAATTTAAGCATTTTATTCACCCTAGCAATTAATTCCCTTCATAATCCTGACACCCAAAGGTAATTTTTCCCACCTTAGTAATGACTAACAGATGGCAGGGCTGTCATGTCTAGAGGTGACACTTACTTTCACATAAAGGTGACATTGAAGTGTGGCTTGAGTCTTATTTGGCTATTACCAGATTCAGGATTTTTTACCCTTTCTCACTATTTGCTGAACTGTGGGTGACAGCAGCCAGGTCCTGATGCATAAATTCAGGACCAGATGTTTTCATTCAGTTTCCCAATGGCTGGGTAGACTTTGGAGACAAAACTACAGGCCTTTAGTAGGAGCTGCAGAACAGAAAGGAAGTTTTTTGCTCTGTTCCCACCCTCCCTTACCAAAATCTAAGGTGTAACTGGTTCTGGGGTTAGTTACTGTAACTGGTGACTGCTTCACCTGTGCAGGAGGTGTAAGGAAGCCTCTTGTATGGCAAAACTCCACCACATCCTGGACCCTCTGCAGCAAGCTCAGGGCTTGAGGAGCTGCACCTTGAAGTCTTTCACAGTGAGAGATTTTTTGGTTGTGTTTCTGGGTACTGCCAGTGTGAGAGAGCAGGGGAGGGCTGCTCCTGGCTTTCCAGCATCCCTGACTGGTGCCCATGCCCAGCCTGTGCTCGGCAGCCCTGTCTGCTCTGAGCACCCCTGGCTGTGCTGGGGCCCCAGGGCGCTGCTGCCTTTTCCTTGGGCTGTTTTTGTGGCTCATGGGCACAGCTTTCCCCAGGCGTGGTGGGGTCAGGTGAGGTCATGGCTGCAGCCTGGCAGGAAGGAGGCGAGTGGGGCAAGGGGTTTGGGCTCCTTGGCAGCCCCGGGGCTCCCACTGGAGCTCTTTGCAAAGGCAGAGCTGCAGGCTGGGGGTGTGCACTGAGTCTTTTCCTTGCCTGTGAACCAGGCACTGCACAAGTCCCTGAAGGAGCTTCCTTTGGTGTGGAGAGGACAGGCAGGCAGTTCTTGCATGGTTTTCCTTTTCCCCACCCTGTTCCATCCCACGCCTGTGCTCCTGTCTAGCACCAGCTGGGACCATTTTGGTGTTGGAACACGAGTCACCTTTTTTCACCAACTGCTGTAATGTCAGACTTTTAAACAATTCAGTTTGAAATTGGATCCCTGGCTGTTCACAGAAGGGGTGGGAGATGTGCTCCCTGCAATGCTGTCCCTCCTGGGGAAGGACAGCAAAGCTTCAGCAGCAGCAACTGAGCTTCTGCTGAACTCAAACTCAAAGGGGCCTTTAAAAGCAAAACAAGACAAGCGTGTGCCAAATTTGCAGAGCAAATTTAAAAGACTGTAAATGTAGGAAAAGCTCTTGGTGTAGATACTCACTGGCTGATGGATTCTGGTGTTACTGCTCACAAACATGAGACAACCAATGCTCTTCCTTCCAGTTCTGGCTGTTGTGGAGCGTGGCTGGGGCCAGGCTGGGCTCTCCTGTCTCAGGCAGCGTCACCTGCTGAGCTGCTGGTGGAGGCTGGAGCAGGGCCCAGGGGTTCTGTCTGCATTCTGTACCTGTATAGTCCAAACCTGTACAAAGTGTTCCTGCAGCATGTCTGGTCCCCGCTCCCTCCCCAGCAGTGCAGGAGCTCCTGGCGCCCCCGGGTTCACCGTGGCACCTCTCCCAAGGGCAGGGGGAGGGACAATTACTTATTGTCACTAGAGTCTGTCTACAGCAGAGACTGAATTGGCCTTGTAATGGCAAGAAGGACTCCAGAGCCATCTTTTGCAAAAGGCAAATGTTTGGAAGTCAATACTGCATTCCAGTGAGCCAAGCCATTGGTGTCCTGTGCAATCGTGGGTGTAGAATTCTGCTGTCTCCAGGATTCCAGTGTAACCATTTGTTAACTGTACTGAAGGTGTGTCCTTTATGGAGAAAGTGTTCCAAATTAAAAAAAGCTGCTGAAGTGTGTGTGTGCACGGCTCTGCTCTTTCTCCTCTGCCTCCTGCCACTGCCTCCCCCAGGGAACCCCGGATGGAGCAAGGGTGGGAGGCAATCCCAGGATAACCAGGGAGCAGCAATCCCCCACTCCTGAGGTGGCTGTGAGCGTTACCCTCTAACACCCTGAATATAAAGCACCTGCAGCACATCCCCTACCCGTGAGAAAAACAAAAACCACAGCGTGTGAGGAGTCATATCAAAAGTATTTTATTTCACAATTCTTTACAAAATAATAAGCAAAAGTTGTATTGTTCAACATAGAAATGGTAAATATACAAGGGGGAATACCAAGGACAGGTAAAGCTCATCCAGCCTCTCAGTGCAGGTCCTCTCCAGGGACACTCAGAAGTTCACGTGGCTCCTGATGTCGTTGATCTGTTTCACCATCTCCCGGATGTGTTCTCCCCTTCAATAAAAAATAACCCAAGTCAAAAGGTCCCATCACACAGAAGGGAAACACTTCAGATGGCAGAAGCAGGGAGTGGGAGCAGTGCCTGTCATCCCAGGCTGGATTACAGACTGCCCTGGGATCCTGGGGGAAAAAGCACTTCCAAACCTCTGCTTAAAGTGCTGCTCTCAGGAGCTGCAGGCCCTGTGCTTCAGCCCCAGCCTCCTGCAGCAGGGCCTGCCTGACACCCGAGACACCGAACTGAGCATGCCAGGCTCAGGTTCTGAGGGCCCAGCTTGCACTTACTCCTCCCTCAGGACAGCCTGGATGCACTTGCTCTGGTAGGCGCTGAGGCTGATGCTGGGTTTGCGGGGGCTTCGTCCCTTCTCCATCTGTTTCTGCTGGTATTCCTTCTTCATTTTCACCTGGGAGTTGAGAAAAGAGAGGGCCCCCCTCAGAGCTGGTCCTGCCTGCCGCGGTGAAAGCTTGTTAATTACAGACTGCTGTGTACTGCAATTGGTTCTTTTTGGTTCAAATCTGCCTGCTTTTGCACTTCCACCAAGAGAAGCAATGTCCCTGCCAGCTGAGGAAGGGGGAGCTCTCTGAGGGCTCAGTGTGTGCACAGTTCCTGTCTGTATTGCCCAAAGCCCCTTCAGTATTGCTGCTCATTAACACAAGTACAGCATCTCTTGGCTGGCAGGACTCTCAGCGCTGAGGGAGGAGCTGTCAGTACCCTCCCAGCCCCATCATTCCCCCCTCACCTGTCTGATGGCATTGCTCAGGTGCTGCAGCTGGTCATGGATAGTCTGCAGTTCCTTCTTCATATCTTTTTCAGTGTCAGACAGAACAGGAAGCTGAGAGTGGAAACTCCGAAGGACTTTCTTCATCCTTGGAAAGCAAGAAATGTCTGAGTTCACTTCCCTGGCAGCCAGCTCTGCTCCAGCACCTGCAGCCTGGTGCTTCCCAAGCCTCAGGGGCTTCACCCTCCCCTTGCAGCTGGTCCCAGGTGGCATTTCTGAGCACGGGGCTGGCTCAGGCTGGGCCTGCACACCAAGCCCCAGCAGAGGCAATTTCCAGAGCCCAGTCTTGTACCAAACCAGCAGCTCCTGCCCACTCTGTTCTAGCAGGCCTGCAAACTCTCCCATCAGGTGTGTGAGGTGCACCCACCTGTTCATGATGTCTTCTTGCTTCTCCTTGGCCTCCTCGTACTTGTCAGCCAGGCGCTCGGCCATTTCCCGCAGGCTTTTCCTTGAGGGAAGAGCAGCAGTTCCTTACCTCAGACTCACAGGGACAAGCGGGGTGTGGAAGCAGGACAAGGCAGCTGGAGCAGGGAGCAAAGCTACAGGCTTCACCTGGCACCTGTTCCACACAGGCCTTGTCCAAAGCACCACCACAGGTGCATCACTCCTGAGGTTTGATGAAGGACACAGGCTGCACTCACCTCTCCTCTCGACAGTAATTCAGATCTTCCACTTGTTTCTTTTTCTGTCCCCACAGCAGCTTCACTCTGGAGTAAACACATACAAAAAAACCCCATTTGCAACCAGGTGTATCAGGATTTACACCACACAGAAAATGCTGGGAGTGGGAAGAACTAAAGACACTGAAAAGGGGGCAGTGGTGAGAGAAGACTCCCATTTTGTCCTAACCGTATATTGTAAATAACTGACTAGGATTTGAAGCAGCAGACTTAAGGCAATTTTCCTTTGTCAGGATTAGTGCTGAGGTCAGATTTCCTGCCACCCACAGGCCCAGGCAGGCAGACAACACCACAAGAAAAGTATTTTATGTGTTTGTGTGTGTTTACCATTTTTTTTTCTTCCCCTATGAGCTGCTAGAGGTCAACTATTAAACTCACCCCTGCTTTTCCTGATAACTCAACTTTAAGTTCTGGTATTATTAGTTTTACATTTAGTGTCTTTTTAGTTTTAGATTTAGTGCATTCACCAGGATTAAACCTACAGAAGAGGGTGAGTGCTCAGCACTTAGTGCTGCTGTGTCACAGAAACATTTGCCATTTTTATGACAGTTTTGCATTACCTTTGCTGAATTTCCTCTTTTGCCAGGTCCTGTTTCAGTATATATTCCTCTCTGAACACCTGGGTGGCTCTGCTGAGGAGCTGAAGGCATTCTTCAGGGGGAGGAGCAGCATCTTTATCTGCAGATCTTAAGATTGAGATTTTTGCAATCTTACTAACATGTTCCTTTGAGAGGCTATAAATCACTTCCAGTGTTTATGGTAAAGGCTCAGGGGGGATCTGTTATGAAAGTGAGGGATTACAATGAAATTCTTTGGCCAGAAATCATTTTTCTTACATGAGGAAATCCCAAGGCAGCTTAAGATAGTCCAAACCCAACGGGCCAAGCAATGAGAAGCTCATCAGCTGAGGGCAGCCCTGCTTTGAGCAGGAGCCTGGAGCCAGGTGATCCCTCCCAGCCTGCAGCATCACTGCAGTGGATGCCATCCCCATAGGGACAGAGGGGAGCTGTGCCCAGCGCTGCCATGCCCCAGGCACTGTGCTGCTCAATCAGGAGCTGGCCAACACCCCCAGTTCCCAAGAGTTCCCTCTGCAGCTGCCCCAGGCAGACACATTTTGCTCACTTGAGGTGCAGGGGGTTGGCAGAGGAGCGCTGCAGGATGCCCTGGATGTGCTTCTCGAAGGAATGCTCCGACTCGGCCACGATGCGCAGCGGGGACACGGCCAGCTCCTTGTCCTCCCGGGTGCACAGCAGGGGAGGGGAGGCAGGGTGGACAGTGCTCCTGCCACAACAGCACAGGGGAACAGTCAGGCACTCACACCGAGCCCAGCCCTCCAGGGTGTTACTGCACGGGGTTCTAAAGGCAGCTCCTGCAGTTTTGTGGTAAATCCAGCCCTACAGGGCAGGGAAAGCTCACAGCCCCTGTTCGGTCATGGCTCAAACTAGCAGGAATCATAAATATCCTTTGGCTTAAGGAGAAGGAAGTTCCAGAACAAGGCAGGCAGGCACTGGAACAGCAGCATGACCTTCACAAGCACCCTGCCCAGTCACTGCCCACCTGTGTGGAAACAGTGAAATAAAAAATCTGTATGAGAACCTGATGTTAACACTGGCTCTGCTGAGGGTACCTTGTTCTACCTTAAACACTGTCCTGCAAAAAATAAGCTGAAAATAGTCTCATCCCCTCAAGGTGTTCATTTCATTGTGCAAATGCACATTTACACCACTCTGTATCTTTTCCACCACCTCCAAAGAAAGTATCTGGAAGCACAAACAAAAATCCTACTTCTTTTCCCTTTCATGCACACATAACCTCAGTAGCCCATTAAGAATATCCACACCACTGCAGAACCTCAACAATAACCAGCAAGAACACTTTTTTTGTCCTAATACTCACTAGAAGTGATCTGATTAATTATATCCCCTACAAACACCTTACAGCAGTAGGTAACTACTATGGTAACACTTCAGTGCTCAGCCAGGGAGTGTTCATGTTCAGAAAGCAAAACTTCACTGTGTGTCCTAAGAGGTGCAGAAGCCTGGGGTGAAAGAATCAAAGAGGAAGTGACAAGCAGGAATATCCTTTTGTGGTCCTTTCCGTGGACCTCAGCTGGGAAGCACGTACAAGAGAGGCCTCGTGATGCACTCATAGGTGTTGGTGATGCAAATCATTGTGGGCCCCAGGACATCAGAAACGATCCAAAATCCTCTAATGGGAGCAGGCTGCCTGAAGGGAAGAGCACAAAAAATACCCAGTCAGGAAAGTTCTTTGTTCCTGAAGATGTGCACGTTCACTCTTTTGGAAATGCTCCAAGGTAAATGGAAGTGAAAAGTTCTGCTGGTCTGACAGGTGATTTTCAGACAGTAACACAAGAATTTAAGCTACTACTCTAATTGTGCAGTAAGAATCCTGATACACAGATTGCTCAGTTGTACTGTTAGAAATCTTTTGAGCTTACTTTATTACTTTAATGGCAAGAATGTAGCAAAAAATGACAAATCATAAATATTTTTCATAGCAAGTCCCCAGTTTGAAAGCAATTGAGAAAGGGTTTGGTTTTTTACCTGCATGGCAGTGGTTTTGTACAGAGAATGTGTTCAACGAAGCACTTCTGTTCTGCTCCCAGCTCTTGTAAGCTGTCTTTGTCTTCCTCATCTACAAGGAGACACATCAGGAAGCATCAGATCCACTTTGCAGGGTGAGGGATTCAGTAGTTCCTGCACCACCAGCCCGTTACTGGCCCATGTTCATCTGTTCCTCACTTCCCTCACTCACCTGAACCAAGGAATTTGTGCAGTTTATTGATCCATGTCAAGCCCACACTGTGGACACCAGCTTCGTGTGTGCAGTGGTATCTAGAGGGACATTTGGGATCTGAAATTGAAGCAGAAAATGTCAGAGATAGAACTGAACTGAGAAAAACTCACCCTTCACACCTGCACTGCTGATCCTGTTTATCAACTGAGTGTCCAGCCAGCTTTAACATCTCAGTGCAAGTACCACAAACAGAGCTACGTGTGTTAAGTCCAAAATATTGATGTGTTGTTTTGAACCCTTGTATCACACCACATCTGCATCAATCAGACAGGTTTTCAGTGGCAGATTATTAAAACTAGCAGACCAGCATTCTGACAAACTGCTTGTTCCCAAAAACCCAAACACTTCATCCTGCTCCCAATTCCATAGGATAACAGGTCCTTCCCTCAGGGTCACCCTCCCCCAGCACTCCCTCACACTCACAGGTCAGCACAGATGCAGAAACTTCTACTTTAGAGCCCTCAGATGACAGCATTTAGTACTGACCATGTGCAATCTGCCCTTGAGCCAAAACTGGAGCCCCTCCCAGGCTTGCTCCTTCCACAGCTTTGAGGGCATCAGGCAAATCCTTACTCTAATCCCCCTGCTTGTCTGACACAGATGAGGACATGCAAATCACTGGATCCTAAATGCATGGAATAAAGAGCCACAAGCTGAACAACAACCCCACCTCGGTGCAGCTTGATTGGGCAAGAGAAGTCAGACTCCAAAGGATCTTCTTCATCTCCTGTTGCCAGTTTGAGAGCAAGTTCCAGCTCAACACATTCAAACACGTACAGGGAAGGAATAAGATCGGATCTTGGGTCCCAGGACTTTTCTGACTGGAAAGAGCATTGAATTCTTCTGTGAGACATCATTGAAACAAGAATTCCAACATAAACAGCATCAAGAAAAAGTTACAAGTTTTAATTGTCAAGGAATGCAGTTCAAGTTTACTTAAAAAAATTAACTCGAACCCAGGGTTTCTTAGAAAATCCTCCTTAAATTAGATCATAGTGAATTTGATCAAAAACTGATCTACTGTTAGGGTACACAGGACTGAGATTTAAAATAAAAGTGTCGGGGAGACACAGGGACTGGCTAAAACAGGAGAAAGACTCACTACCTCATTCCAAAAGAATGCAGCTTTGGCACTTGGCACACACTTCCGGGCATCCTGCCACCTTGCAGCCAGGAGCTTGGATTAAAGAAACAAAAAAAGCCTCCAGAACCAAAGCAGGTACCTGCTCATCGTCCTCCTCCCCGTCCAGCACCACGCAGTGGTAGAGCATCCCCGACTCGGTGGCGATGACCAGGATGTTGGGGACGCAGGGCAGGCACAGCACGGCACAGGCGTCGTAGCCGTAGTTGTCCTCGGCAGCCGGGTGCATGGGGAGGGGCCCCAGCAGCTTCCCCAGGCTGCCAGTGCTGCAGGGAGATGGGTTTGTTCTCAGCACCACCTCCCATGGCTGCCAAACCATGCCTTGGAGGTCTGAGTCCCTTCAGATGTCTGCAGATCACAAGTCTGACCTGCAGCTCCTTGGTGGAGATCTCAGAGCTCATTTTATTGTATTTTATGCTTTGAAAGCACCCAAAGCTACACTGCAAAAATTCACATGGAAACATTTTCATATAAGAACACAAAGTACTCATGGAAAGCTCAAGTTAATGATAACTCAGCTGGTTTCTTCCACTTCACAGGCAGCATTTTGTGTTGTGGCATTTCTTTAGATGGACTAAGGCCATCTCACTGCCTGCAGACAGATTTGCTCAGTGCAAAGGCACACAATGCTGTTTCTAACCCAAGTACCACACTCTTTTAATATTCAGCTACGCAAGATGTAACTTGTAAGCCTTGCACCATCTTCTCAGTTTTCTAAAGTAATTCCTTCTTGTATCACGTTTATATCCTTGATTAATCACCCTGACTTTCCACTGCAGAACATGCCTGTGAACTCCTATGCTCTTCAAATATTTCTTTTCCTAGGATGCCCCTGGCTCAATGAGCCTCATCCAAAGCTAAGGATATCTGTGCTGTGAACGGAAGGCCACAAAATACACCGAACAGCCTTAGATCCACTGATCTTTTTACAGCTCCGTGTAAAATCATATCAGATTGCTGATGGCAAATAATGCACAGTGCATTCTGAGCAGTAGAAGCCGCACTCATAATGTTTGGATGAGAAAGGACGACATGCTGGTTTTGGATTCCAGTCTATCAGCTCTGCCACAGAGACAGAACAGCCCAGCATGCCTCACAAAGCCCCAGCCAAGCTGAGAGGTGACTGCCTCCCCCGAGCACTGCACAAACATCCAAGCACCCCGAGGGTCAGAGCCTACCTCTGGAGCAGGCTGACGTAGGTGAGGAAGGTCTCTCCATTCTCGTAGAGGATGTAGAGGGGGTAGCCCAGCACCTCCTCGCTGCCGCGCTGGCCCAGCGCGTGCCGGGGCACCGGCACCTGCGGCCCGAAGTCGAAGGCCACGGCCGTCTCCCCCAGGGACGCTGTGTAGGCTCTCCTGGGACAGGGCACAAGGGGCTGCAGTGAGCAGGACTGACAGCACCATTCCAGCGTGCTCCTGAGGGATGTGCTGCCAATCCCTGCCAAACCCCTGCCCAGCAGCCAAACCCCTGCCCAGCAGCCAAACCCCTGCCCAGCAGCCAAACCCCTGCCCAGCAGCGCCCTGCCAGCAACAACGGGGTGTAAGGGACACCCTTCTCATGGTTCTGCCGTGCCCCTGCAGCGTCAAGAGGATACAAGAGGTGTTCTGGTACTTCCCATGAGGCACATCACTCTGTGCAAAGAGTTCTGTTACCAACCAGGCCAAGAGGGTAATAAAGATCATCTATTTTTGATATTCCTCACTCAAAAACCCCTTCTGAACCCCATCTTGAAGTCACCGTGTGTTTTTTGAGCTTCTACTCTGACAAACACTTGAATGTATAGTTTGTCACCACTTTGTTTTAGAAGGATGGGGAGAGGAGAGGGAAAGGAGAAAGGAAAAGAAAAAAGGGATAGGAGGGGAAAGGAAGGGAAAGGAAGGGAAAAGAAGGGAAAAGAAGGGAAAAGAAGGGAAAAGAAGGGAAAAGAAGGGAAAAGAAGGGAAAAGAAGGGAAAAGAGTAGGTACTCTGCCATGAAGAGTACCTACACTAGCTAGCACTTTAGAATTCATATCAGATTTTCAAGCACATTTATCGCTTATTCATTAAAAACACAAGAGAGTACTGAGAACACTGAGCTTATTCTGTAAAAGCATTTCAAAATACAAGAAGCCACACCAACCCTGTTTTGATTGTAAGAGTCTCCTCCTCGGTGTCTGAAAGTGCAATCACTTTGATGGGTGTCTGAGGCACCTTCAGACTGTAAAACCTGGGGGAAAGAAAAGCAGCCGTGTTCATTCTGCTGGCAGTGCTGCACATTCCCTGCTGACACAGGAACATCAGCCACCTTCAGCCTGAAATTCCTCCCATGCTGTTTTTCCACTGCTAACTCTGGTAAAAACAGCAGGATGCAAATGCCAAGTGACAGTTAAAGACTGGACGTGACAAAAATCCCCACACTTCAGATAATCAGCCACAAATGGGGTTTACCTTATGGTGTTATCTGATGTCAAGAGCACAATGTGGGGCTCCAAGGTGTCACAGGGGTACCAGGCTGCGTGCTTTAAAGTCAGGGAGGTTGAGCTGGTGAAGAACCGTTCTGCAATAGGAATGGTGCTGCAATACAGAGCAGAAACTGGCGCTGTGACCAGGCAAACACAAGCTACTTCTAAAGCAAGCAGGGGTAAAAAGAGCTAGAGACACAATGAAAAGGTTTAAAAGCCTTTATCTGTACTATTCTGAAAGTTGGAGAGGTGATTTTAACTTGAAGCCCTCTGTTATGTCCCCCCAAACATCTGCTTTTAGCTGCCACAGTTGAAAGACCCCAGAGAAGCTGCCCCATCTCTGGGCGTGTCCAAGACCAGGGTGGGTCAGGCTTGGAGCAACCTGGTCTAATGGAAGGTGTCCCTGTCCATGGCAGGGGTGGGAACTTGCTGGCCTTTAAGGTCTCTTCCAAACCATTCCATGATTCTGTGAGAGACCAGAGAACACTAGAGGAGCATCTCCCTCCTCAGCAATTGCAACAAGTTTACGAAGTTATTTATTTGGGTCACTTGACATGCAGCAAGTTGTATTGGAGCCACAACCCCAATACAACCAGTGTCTTCTGTACTTGTCTAACCCCAGGAAAGGGAGGCTGTGGAAGAGTGGTAGGAGAAGGATGTCATTAACCACCTGAGGTCTCACCCACCTACAGTTCACCGTGGCTTTCCCACCTTCAAACTCGGAATTCTTGCCCCAGCGCTTGGGCAGCTCCAGCACCATGAGCCCCTTGGTACCAATGAGCGCCACATGGTGCTGGGCGGGGCTCAGCAGCGTCTGGTGCACGTCGAAAAGGGGCGGGTTTATGCACAGAAGGGTCTGAAAACAGAAATGTCTCAGGGCAGCACAAGCCGTTCAAAGCACTCGCAGAAATTCATCTTTATTCTGGATGGTGATTTACACGGCACGGAATGAGGCACACCCCGGCTCCACGGCACAAAGCAGTGGGTTCCTGGGAAATACATCCCAGGATGGGCTGAAGGATGTTGAACCACCCAGGGGCCTTCAAGGAACGGACCCCCTCAGCCCCGTGCCCACCAGAGCCCTCCTCCCCTCACACCTCGCATCCCCCCACGGCCCGCTCATCCCCTCTTCCCTCACGATCCGCCCAGCCCCTCACATCCCCTCCTCTCCTCACGGTCCCTCACCCCCAGCCCCTCCCTACACAACCCCTCATCCCCTCACACCCCAAATCCCTGGCCTCCTTCTCCTGATCCCCTCCCAGCCTCTACATTCCCTCCCACCGCCCGCCGCAGCCCCTGCTCCGCTCAGTTCCCCCCTCAGCCCTCCATCCCCTCACACAGCCGCTCTCCTCGCCCCCTCCCACACGCCCCTCGGCGCGGGCCGCACCTGGTAGCGGCCGAGCGCGGCGGGGTCGCTGCCGCCGAGGCGGCGCAGGCCGATGGCGAGCAGGGCGGCGGCGGGCCCGTCCCAGAGCAGCAGGTCGGAGCCCAGCCCGCACAGGAGGTCGCGGTGCCGCGGCGGGCGGGG
>VZUI01058670.1:0-15555 GCA_013401135.1 Cettia cetti
GGACCAGGGCGGGGGCACCGCGGGCGCCCCCCGGGAACCCCCCGGTGCCGCGCCCCCCATCCCGCCCCGCAGCCCGGGGAGCACCCGCAGCTCCGCACCCACCGGGGCCGGGCTGTGCCCCAGCGAGCAGCCAGAAGCGGGAGCCCCCCGGGGCCGAGGGTCGCGAACGGGCGGGGGGCGCGGGCGCTGCCCGGAGCCGCCGCACGGTGACGCCGTCGCCCACCGGATGGGGACGGGGGGGGCGGAAGGGAAATGGGGAGGTGGGAGGGGACGGGGCGGGGCTGAGATTGGGGTTGGGGAGGGATGGAGTTAGGGGCCTGGAGTGGGAATGGGGCTGGGAATGGTGGGGCCCGGCTGGAGAGGGGGATGAGCAGTGGAGGTTGGGGGTTAAATGGGATCGGGGGAACGGGGATGGGTGGGATTGGGGTTGGGGATGGGGTGGGGCCTGGAACAGGACAGGAATGGAGATGGGATTGGAAACAGGAGGAGATAGGGCAGGGCTGGGACTGGGAATGGGGTGGGAGTGTGGATGGGGCCGGGATGGGGTCAGGGATGAGATGGGAATGGGGATGGGAGTGGGGATAGGGCTGGGGTGACACTTGGATTGGGATTGGGGCCAGGAACAGAATCAGAATGGACATGGGATTAGAGAAGTAGATGAGATGGAGCCAGGGATGGGACTGGGCTGGGACTGTGGATGGTGTTTGGCTGGGGCCAGGGATGGGATGGGAGTGGGGATGGAATAAGTCCAGGAATGGGATGGGAGTGAAGATCGGGCTGGGTTTGTCTGGGAAAAGGATAGGAATGAGGCTGGAATGGGGCCAGGAACAGGGTGGGAGTGGGGGTAGGGTTGGGGTGCGGTTGTCCCCATGCCTGGGGCCACCCACACTGCCGGGGAGCCCCGTAGGGTGTTGTGTTCCCCACAGCAAAGGGAGCAGGAAATCCCTCCTGAACATCCAAGGCGAGGAAACAGCAGATTTTCATGTTTTTCTATTAAGAATTGGAAATAGGGAGAGCATCCCATAGGACAGTGACCCTCCAGTGGGACTGAGGGGTAGACAGGCCCTGAGGATGCTTCAGAACCCCCCCAAATCCCTCAGCACAAACAGGAGACCTCCCCCAAAAGGCCTCACCATGAAGGTCTCGCCAGCACAAAACATTCTCCTTGTCATGGGCTCCCCGAGTATTTATTAGAATATTTTATCATATCTGAGGGAGGCAAACTCAGCCCTGCTTGATCTCCTCCAGTTGCAACTCCCTTTTGAAAGGGCTGCTCGTGCAGGGAGTGACCTGCTCCGTGAATAAATTGACTCTGTCTCTCCCGGTCCTGGAATGTTGTGGAGACAAGGGTGGGCTGGAGAGGCTGCTTTGCATAATTAATATTTATCACTCGATCCCCAACAAGCACAATCCCCCTGTTCATCCCCAAAGAGTGGGGGGCTGTGTTGGCAGAGAGGAGGCAGCTCCTTCTCTTTGGAAATCTCATAATTGGGCTCCTAGC
This sequence comes from Cettia cetti, assembly GCA_013401135.1. Taxonomy (NCBI): domain Eukaryota; kingdom Metazoa; phylum Chordata; class Aves; order Passeriformes; family Sylviidae; genus Cettia; species Cettia cetti. The sequence continues at coordinate 1,502 of VZUI01058670.1, forward strand.
GAGGGCTCCAAGCCCCTCCATGGACCCAGAGACCCCCGAGGGCGGGCACAGGGTGGGGCACAGCACTGGATCCGGCCTGGACAGCAGGAGATGGGGATGGGAATGGGGCACCCCCGTCCCTTGCACACCCCAGCACCCCAAAATCCCCATGAGGCGGGGGGACGCCCTTTGCAGCAGCTGTCCCCAGCCAGGACACATTCCCAAGGTGCAGATCCTCGGGATCCTTGGGAATCGTCCCATCCTCTGCTGGTTTGGTGGAAGGATGGGGCTGGATCTGCGCCTCCAGCCTTTTGTCTGAGGGAGAGGAATTAATGATTCTGTTCTCTCATTACCCTGGACTAAAAATCCATTTCTGTGCAGCATAAATTTAGGTGCTTGAAGTGGCTATTTTAACATCCCGGGAAACATTTCTCTGCCTCTCTCGCCCTTTTCCCGATCATTTCTGTCTCATTGGCAGCCATCGACGTTCCGGATGAAGCACAAGATGGAGGGACATTATCCAAACACGGCGAAAGGGCCCTTCCTGGGTGGATAAATGGGATGGCAAGACTGAAACGGGGTCCCCACGGTTCCCCCAAAATCCTCAAACCCCCCCGGGCTGGGGGTCTGGGACAAATCCCAGCGCGGGCAGAGCGGAGTCTGAGAACGGCCCCGCCAGGGACCGGCTGCTGCCGTGTGCTGCTCAATTGTTTGGAACATAAAATGGAAATTAATACATGGGGTGAGCCCCCCCCCCGGCATCCCCCCTTCCCCCCAGCGCCGCTCGCCTCGTTAATTGAACGGCGCGAAGCAAATGAGGTCAGAGCTCACTTGAGCCAGACAAGGACACGGGAACACGCGCGGCTGCCGGCGAGGCAGGGCTGTACCTGCCCGTGTTTAGCATTCCTGCCGGGATCCGCTCATTAAAAACCTAAAAGGCGGCTTAAGCATCCCATTAGAGCCTCGCGGGCTCTGGAGCCTCCCCTCGCAGATGAGTTTGAGGGGAGAGAGGCATCGCACCGGGCACGGGGAGGGGGTTTGCAGTTCCTGCCCCATCGCCGGCTCCTCGGGGGGCTTTGGAGCTCTTCTGGGGATCCCTCGAGGTCCCGGAGGCAGACGGTGAGAGAGGCAGGAGAGGTGCAGGAGGCCGAGATGTTTGGAGCATCCCAAACGCTGTACCTGGGTCAGGCCCCACCCCTGCCCCATCCTCTTCTCTCTTTCCAAGGAGATCCCCTCAGCCGGGCTTTGGGAGCAGTTCCCACGCCGTGCCTCAGTTTCCCCAGCTCTGGCAGGGCCTTGGCTGTGGGTGCTGACCTTTCCTGTTTTCAAGGTGTCCCCAGGGATGTTCCCAGCTTCGTTCCCAGCACGGATTCCTCCTCTGGACTCAGACCCTGCTGCTGTGGGAGCTCCACAGGTGCTGCTGCAGCCCTGCCTGGCCATGGATCACCAGGATTTTGGGAAGAGGTGGCACACGAGGATCCCTGTGGGACCCCTCCCTGCCTCCCCTCACCCAGGACAGCCCAAGGGGCTCCGTGCCAGGGCTGAGGGCACCGATCCCATGGGATGCACTGTTCCTGTGGCACTGGAGGCTCTCAGTGCTCCAGGGGCTGGTTGGGGACCCCACTCCTCATGTCTCATCCCAAACAGGACCCCAGCAAGTGGGGGGCACTCTGAGCCACCCCAGGGCTGCTCAGTGCCCCAGCCAGGGGCACCCACACTTTGGGGCTTCCCTCAGGTGGCACCTGAGAGCCACCTTGTGCCACCTCCTCGGGGCTTTGGCTTCCCCAGCCGCTCCATGCTCATCCCAGTGACCTCAAGGAGCCAACCCAGAGCCCACCCAGCATCTCCCCTCTCCAGAGGAGGCTCAGGCATCCAGCATTCCCTCTTTCCCAGCATCTCCCTGCATCCTCCTCCACTTCCTCCCTCTTCCCTTTCACCCTCTCTCCCTTCTTTTTTCTTTTTTTCAAGACAAGGAATGAGTTGTCTTCCCGCAGATGTGACTAAAAGCACTCTGGAAATGTCAGCCACTGCTGGAAAGGGACCCAGATAACATTTAGCTTTAGGTAAGAGAGTAGATTTTCTCTGCACTAATTCATATTTATAAGCTCTCGTGTTCCCGGGGAGAGCACGGCGCTGATGGCACTCGCTGATTGCCAGCGCGCGGAGCAGGGAATTGTTTTCATATCCGAGATTAAAGAGTGGTTTCTGCTCCCAGTGGCACCTGTGTATTTACACTGGTCATTCTCAATTCATTCTTATAAGATTAAGACTGGAAATGGGAAATTGTTATAAAGTGACGAGCCCAGAGGGGTCGGGGGACGTGGTGGGGATGGGGCAGAGCCCGGATCCTGCACCGGGAACAGCCCAGGCCGAGGAGGGGCACGGGGGCTCTGCTCTCCTTGGGTGGGAAAAGTCCATCCAGAGGGAAATTCCTCATCCATATCCTATGGGATGGTCACTCTGAGTGACCCCAGTGGGGATGGATGGGGCTGGATGGGGATGGACAGGGACAGACGGGGATGGACAGGGACGGACGGGGATGGACAGGGACGGACGCCCAGAGCAGCGTGGGCAGCGGGATGGACACAAGCTGGCCACAGATTAGCTGAGAGCTTTACTTCTATTAAGATTAGGTAAAAGATTTATTTCTATTAAGATTAGGAGAAAGATTTATTTCTATTATGACTCAGCGGAAGATTTATTTCTACTATTATTATTTTTTCCAACACATCCCGGGGTTTGTGTCAGCTGATTAAAAGCAAACAAGTAAAGCTCCTCTTCTCCGTGGCGGATCAAGGATTTGGGAACTTTTAGAGCTTTATTTAGTTTTTCTCTGTTTTATTTAATTTTTTTTTTAAATCGTGTTTGCGAAGTGGCTGAGCAGCTCTGGAGAGAGTTGGAGCGTAAACATGGGGGAAAAGGAAAAAAAAAACCCGGGTTGTGTCAGGGATTGAGGGGCTGGAATTAGGGGGAGGAAGGGGCAAAAAAAAAAAAAAAAAGGGGGGGAGGAGGCGGTGGGGGATGCAGGAGGGGTTCGGGGTGGAAAGGGAAAAAGGCGAAAGGAGAAACAAGACAATGGCAGAAGGCACCCCGGGGACTTCCTGAGAGGTTTTAGAAATTCAAAATACGCCTTAGAGCCTCAAAGCTGTGTCAGTCACAGCCCCGGCGCAGGGATCACTAAGGCTGCGGCCAAACAATACCAGATTGTGTGAGGAAGGTGGGAAAATCGGGGGTCTCAGCGGCTCCCGCTCACACCAGCGGTTCCGCCCGTCAAGCACGCGTTCCACATGAATCAATTCTGGACAGAGCCGCGGCATAATCCCCTCCAGCCTCGCTATGACAACTTGAAGGAGAATTCGGCGGCTGAGTGACAGCAGACGGAGAACTGACAAGGCAAAAGGCCGCAGGACTTTCCTGCCCTTTTTTCCCGTTTTTTTTTTCTTTTTTTTTTTTTTTTTTCCTTTCCCCTTTTCATTCTCTCTTTCCCCCCCTCTCCCCATCCCAGTAACTTTTCCCGGGCGGCTCCTCGGGGTGCACACGTGTCCCGGTGCTGCTGTTGGGGGCAGAGGGGCTTTGCCCCCTCCATGCAGCCCCTCTGCCCTTTCCCTGCTCCCGGGGACCCTTCCCACAGCGGGGTGCTGGGGCTCAGGTCACCTCTGCCACCCAGACAGTCACAGGAGGGACACGGGGCTGTGACCTCCAGCCAGGGTGTTGGTGACAGAGGACACGTGGCACTGGCACCTGACTGCAGCTTCAGCACAGAAGCTGCCGTGGGACCCCAAAAGTGGGGGCTCACAGCATCCCCAAAAGTGGGGCTGGAGGGATGAGGGGAGCCTGGTAGAGCAAAGGGGCTCCCCCAGCCCAGCCAGTGAGGTTTTAATTACTCCAGGCTCATTATCAGAGGGCTGTAATGAGGCCTGGGCGTTTTCCTTTTAATCCTGGGCTGGGGTCACCCACGTGGGAGTGCCGGGGGTCACCTTCAAGGGGGTCCTGACAAATTCCACCCCTGACCCCGGGGACATCAGCAGCGTCCACCACGTTGTGCCACCAAAGCCACCAGCAGAGCCAGGGCTGGGCTGGAGGCCAGGGGGTGTTTTTGGGGAGGGGACCAGCACCCCTGAGCAGCTCCAAGCCAATATTTAAAGATTGCAGTGGTTAAAGCTGCTCCTCCATCCCCGCAGCTGAAGGAAGCACTAATCACCTCCCTGCGCCACCCCCCCCCGCGCTCCCGCCTCGTTAGGTAAACGAGTGTATTATTAATAATCATATCAAGGATAAAAAGTGCTTTTGTCACCTCTGGATCCTGCTCTTTTCCAGGCTGCCCTGTTCCGGTTCCACATGCCTGCTCGGGGAGGAAGGAGGGAGAAAGGAAACTAATTAAAAATTGCCAGTGTCTTATGTCGGAGCGTTTGGGTGCGTTGGGTGGTGAAAGACGAGCGGCTTGTTGCAAGAAAATCAATTTTACAGTTACAGGAGCAGAATAAATAGAGGTGGTGCGTTAAGGCAGGAGGATGAGCAGCCTCTGAGGGCTCCAGCTCCGCAGGGATATGGGATGAGCCATCCCGGGATGCTCTGAGTGTCCCCGTGTCCCCACCCCATCCCGCCACCTCCCAGCTCCATCACCCGGCAGAAGATTTTGCTCAGAACCTGGGGAAAAACCACCCAAAAGAGCTCCTAAATTCAGGCTAGGCGCTGCAGCTGAGGCAGAAATTAGGGAGTTTTTTCCAGGAAACTCAGAATCAGGCCCCAAAAAACCACCTAGAGCATGGCTGTGAGGTGCACATGGACTTGCAGGGGGGTCACCTCATCCCGACCCCGGGCAGCCCCGGCACGTCCCGGCTCCCGCCCGGAATCCATTCCCATCCCCGCCGCACGAGGCTCCATCTGTATTTTATTCCTCTCGCCTCTCCGCAGGCCTGTGGCTAAAATCTATTGGTTTCTTGCACGATTTCATTGTCTTTTTGGGGTCAGGGAAACGGTGAAGCAGCCAATTCCCCTTGGCGGGGGGGTTAAACGCTGCTGGCCCCGCGCAGCGATCCCGCGGGGGCCCCGAAGCCTGGAATGAGGGAGCAGCAGCCGGGGGTCCCCGACCAAAATGACTTTTATGCTAAACGGGATGCGGGAGGCAGGAGCTGCTGGGAGCGGGGCTGGAGCGGCGCAGGGGGTCCCGCTTTGGGATCTTGCTGCTGCTTCCAGAGCCATCAGCCTGGACCCCTCCTGCTCTGCTGGATGCAGCGATCCTTTCCAGCTCCAGAGTCCTCTTCCCAGCCCTGGATCCCTTTTTTTTCCCTTCCTGGCCTGGCTGGGCTCGCTGGGCCTTTCCCAGCCTGGTCCCAACCCCATCAGGATTGTCCTTCCTTTGCTTGTCACACCAGGACACGCCGATCCCTAATCCTCAAATCGTCCCTCGCCGGTTTTACATCCATCTCTAAGCTCCTCATAATAGATTTATTAAAAAAGAAAAAAATTAAAGAAGGGAAGGAAATAAAAACCCCTCTGTGGGTTATTAGGGGATATTTTGGTTTTAATTGAAAAGTACCCGGAGCAGAGGGGCCAGATCCGGATCCTCCTCAGTGCGAGGGATGGGACCAGTTTATCCCAGATGTCAGGAGCATCCCATTCCCGGGAAACAGAGGAGGGAAGGACCCTGTGAGGGATCAGGGAGTCCCCAGGTGGGGACAGGGGGTCCCCAGGGTGTTGTGTGCAGGGTCAGCCTGCTCTGTTCTGTGGATCCCTGGATCACACGGATGGCGTTTGCCGGAGCCGCCGCTCAGCTCCCGAGATATTCCTGCCATTTGCTGGGCTGGGATTTTTTGACCAGGAGCTGCCTCGAGCAGGCTCTGGCCTGAGAAAAGGGAGGTCTCTGGGTGAATCAGCATTTCCGAGCTGTGCCAGGCATCCCAAATCCCAGCTCTCCATTAGCACCTAATAAAAACGGAGCTAATTATGAATTAGCGCGGGATGAAAATGTTTTGGTTTCTGTTCCCTGGGAGCTGCTCAAACCCCTCGGCCAATTTGAAGGGAAGGATGGACGGGGTCCCTCAGCCTCAGGGCCAGTGAGGGGCTACTGCAGGGGACAGAGCTGGGGACACCCAGAGCTGGGAGAATGCAGAGCTGGGAGCACCCAGAACCCAGGGCAGAGCCGGGGCGCTCAGAATTTGGGGAGCCACCAGGGCTCCACCGCACGAGTGATCCTTCCACGAGGGATCCCTGCAGGGCACGTTGGGATCAGCAGCATCCCCAGGACGAGCAACTGCCGTCCACAATTCCCCGACGTGAGGGGCACGGTGGCTGCCCCGGTGCCCACAGCCCCTGCCCAGCGTGGCATTTTTGGGGTCCAGAAGCCTCCTGGGCTCCCTGGGCCACCAGAAGCAGCCAGGGCTGGCCACGGGCAGCCCCAGGCTGGCACCCGCCTCAGCTCGGCCGGGCGAGGAGCTCGTTGTGGATTCACGGCACTCCCCGGCACAAATGGGTTTAAACTACCTTAAGTGTTTCAGCAGGGAACTGGCGCTGGCGGTGTAACACTGTATTACCACAGCATTAGGAGTGAAGTATTGATCCTAATCCCCTGGTTCAAAAATAGGATTATCAGAAGGGGAGGGGAGGGAGGGAGGGAGGGGGTGCAGGAGGATCCCGGTCCCCAGCCCCCGGAGACCCGGTCCCTGCGGTGGAGGGAGCGGTCGGGGCACTGCGGTGACACCTGGGCGATCACAGCGGTATCCAGGTGTCCCCTGCCCCTGGAATGGCTGTGTCCCTCCGGGTCCAGCTGCTCCCCGCAGGGATTTGCCCACCCCGAGTTCTTTGGGAAGGGGCACGGGGTGAGCAGGAGCTGCCGGCAGTGACCGTGGCAGCAGCGGTTCCGTCTTGGCTGTCTCCAGGTGCACATTCCCACTCCCACGAAAAGCCCCGATGGATCGATCCCCACGCCCGTGCTCCTTATGGACTGATTGATTGATTGACTGACTGATTGATTGATTGATCGATCGGGCCATTAGCCAACCTGACCCGGGGCTTCGAGAATTCCCCTTGCTGCTCCTCCTTTTCCTTCTTTATCTTCTGGAGCTCGGCGAGGGGGGAGCAGCTGCTGCCGTGGGTCAAGGCGGGGTGGGGAGGCTGCGAGAAGTGGGGTTACAACAGAGTTACACGGAGGAGCGGGGTGGCACAAGGAGCAGGTGACACCGAGGAGCTGCCACCATGCCCCGACCCCCCTGCTCTGTGCCCCCGGAGCCCCAGGGCTGATGGCGCTGGTCAGCCAGTGATGGAGAGGAGGTGGATTCCCTGGATTCCCTGGATTCCCTGGGGTGTGTCCCACCTCCCGGGGCATCCAGCTGGAGCTGTCTCCTTACTATAAATTAATGTACGTGGCAGAGGCTGGGCAGGGATTGGGGATCTTCCGTGCAGGAGAAAAGGGAGGGTCTGTGCAGCCCCCACCCCATCCTGCCTCGTCTATCCCAGCCCCCCTTTTTCTTGAGCCCCCCCGGCACCGGAGCCGGTCCCAGGGTGACCCCCCCGCCCCTCCCGGCCCTCCCCTCCCCGGCCATGGCCTCTCCCCGCCTGGCTGACTCTCCATACAGTTCCCATTTCACTCCTAATCTCCCCTCTTAGTTTTTAATCCCCTCTCTCCTCCCAGGCTGCCTTTCCCTGTCCTCCCTCGCCTCCTCTCCTTCCCTCTCCCTTCGCCTCCCCCTCCCCGCAAGACAAATTACCCTTAATGATATGCTGAAGGCCATGACACCCATGTTGTCTCTTTGTCATCCTTCGCGGTGCAGCGTGAAAAGATAATACAAACCGCGGCACTTATCTACAATTGAGCGCCAAGACAACCTGCTAATCCCTTAATAACGCGGCGCCGGCCCCACGGCTGCGCTCCCGCCGCTGAATGCCAAATCGGCCAAATCGCCGCCGCTGCCAGCGCCCGCGGCACGGCTCGGGGTGCCCCGGATCCCCGCGGGGACGTGGTGCCACTGAACGGGGGGGAAAACTCCGTGGTGGAGCCAAAAGGTGCGGGGAGGGGGCGGGCAGTGGGAGATGACAGAGGATGGGGGGATATTCGGAGATGGATGGGTGCAAAAGGCTGATGGGGGAAATGGGGAGGTGGGGGGAAAACCTGGATAAATGGGTAAAAAGGGGTGGGGAGATGGGATGACTGAATGGCAGAGGATGGGGGGAAAAATCCTCTATAAGTGGGTGCAAAATGTTGAGGAGAATCTTAATAAATGGACCCAAAAGGATGTGGTGATGGGATCACTGAGTGGCAGAGGATGGTGGGGGGAAATCCTCAATAAATTGGTGCAAAAGGTTGGGGAGATGGGGAAAAATCTTCGATAAATGGGTGCAAAAGGATACAGTGATGCAATGACGGAGTGGTGGAAGATGGGGGGAAAGCATCAAAAAGTGGGTGCAAAAGGTTGGTGAGATCCTCAATAAATGGACCCAAAAGGTTGGGGAGATGGGGGGAAATTTTCAATAATGGACCCAAAAGGATGCACTGATGGGACCATGAAGTGGCAGAGGATGTTGGAGGGGGGATATTCTCAATAAATGGACCCAGAGGATGCAGTGCTGGCCGTGGGAGCACGGGGTGGGTACAGCTCCAAGGGGAGAGGCTGGATCCCTGAGGGCCCCATCCTGATTCTGCTGGTGCCCATGGAAAACCCATCCCTATCCAGCTGCAGGACATCTGGGCACATCTGGGCATCCCAGAGGGGTTTGTGCCTGGTATCCACCCCCCAGGATCCCAACTGTGGAGTGGAAATGTGGGCTCAACGACAACCCCACAGGGAAAGGTGTGACACCCCTGCAGTTCCCACCCCAAATCTGCTGGTGTCACACCCCAGATGACCAATCCCAGCACACAGCACGGCACAAACTCGACGTGCGCCAACATCTGGGCACATCTGGGCACATCCCAGAAGGGTTTACAAGCTGTGCCCACCCCAGAAACCCCACCAGAGAACGAGCATCGCTGCACCCAGCACACGGCAGCCGCTATGGGGACACCGGGTGACACCGGGACACTCCGGCATCCCCAGCCCCACACTGCCCTCACGGGCAAGAATTGCTGCTTAATTTCCTGCTCCCTTTCCCCTTCCCACCCCCACGGTGATTTAGCTCTCCCCAGAGGAGCCCAAAAGCTGTAAACACACTTTTATTTGTCAGTCGTGTCCCCGCAGCCGCGCGGCTGTTGGGAAGGTAATAAATGATTCCGGTCCTCTTGGCTTGATGATGTCGGGATTAGGAGCCCTACATATTTTATGGAAACCTCTACATGATCTTCCTTGATAAATCATTTAAATAGGAGTGTCTTTTCTTGGTGTGGGATATAAAATATTTACTGGAGCGGGTGAAGGCTGTTCATCCGTGTTTACCCTCCCGCTTCCCAGCCCAGCTCTGGTGACAAACAGCTCAGCCCTTCACTGGCTCAATGGCACCTCGGCTGTGACACGGGGACAGGCTCCTTGGGGTTGAAAGCTGGGAATTTTGGGGATTTATGTGTTCCCCCAGCTGCGTTTTGTTGCAAAAAGAAGTGATTTTGGTGCAGCATCAGAGTGTCCTCCCCATAGCGCCCACCAGCCCCGTGCCAGGGTGTGTTTGTCACGGCATGAGCAGCTCTAACCTGGAAAATCGGGGTCCTCAGCAGGATGGGAGATCTCTCAAGTGAAATTTTGGGGATTTATGTGTTCCCTCAGCTGCGTTTTGTGGCAAAAAAAGTGATTTTGGTGCAGCATCAGAGCATTCCCCCCCTCGTAGCACCCACCAGCCCCATGCCAGGGTGGGGCCATCCATGGCAGGACCAGCTCCAGCCGGCAAAACCGGGATGGCTGCAAGGACAGGAGCTCATCAAGGGGAAATTCTGGCACCAACACATTCCCTCAGCTGCATTTTCTTGCAAAAAAAGTGATTTTGGTCCAGCACCCCAGAGCATCCTCCCTGCAGCACTCACCAGCCCCCTGCCAGGGAATGTTTTCCATCAGTCCCAACCTGCAAACCCGGGGTTCTCTGACATCTCCCGCATTCTCAGGGAGGTGGGAGACCCCCCCCATCCCTGCCCACCTCATCCCCACCTCCAGCCCCGGCAGCCTCCGCAGCATCCTGCTCCCCTCTCCATTAGCATTCATGGCAATTCTTTTCATTTGTTACCTGGTAGGGGAATGAAAACACGTTGTTCCCCGCAGCGGGGGGTTTCCTACGGCGAGCCCCAACTTTTCAATCATTCCTTGGCAGCGCCGTGGCAGAGCGCGGCCCCCCCGCCCCCCGGGCAGGAGCCGGCGCTATTAAAAGGCTCACCCAGGGGCATGTATTTTCCATAAGACGCCGTGTACATGCTGTGCAACATTCAGGAGGATCATGCTGGAGCAATTGGTCCGGATATAATGCCGGTTACCTTGCGAGAGAGGAGCTCCGAGGGGAATGGATGCTCGCTCCGTGCCTGGGGGAGAAATCGCTCCCGGGCAAAGCTCGCGGTGAGGATGCTCGGCACCAGGTCCGTGTCCGCCAGACCGGGCTTGGAATGCGGGCAAAGCCGCAGGGAAGGTGGCCTGGGGGTGGGGGAGACGCAGTGCCCTCCCGAGGTGCCCTCACCCATCACATCCGTGGGATAACGGGAAGAAATCCTTCCTTGTGAAGGTGGTAAGGCACTGAAAAGGATTTTCCAGAGAAGCTGTGGCTGCACCGTCCCTGGAAGTGTCCAAGGGCAGGTTGGACCAGGCTTGGAGTAACCTGGGGTAGTGGAAGGTGTCTCTGCCCATGGCAGGGGTGGAACGAGATGGGCTTTAATGTCCCTTCCCACCCAAACCATTCTGGGATTTGCTGATTCGATGATTCCCAGGAATCCTCCACGGAGGGGAGGCTGCAGCAGCCCACTCCCACCCCTCCACCACCCTCCCTCCGCCCCCCCCCGCGCCCCCTCCTCTCCCCAGGGTGGGGGGAATTAACAGCTGAACAAAACCAAACGTCCAGCGGCCTGAAAAGTTCCATTTCCTGCCCCGCGGACGGCGCGGAGCGAGCGGCCGCGGCTGAGCACAGTCACACACCCGGCTGGGCCGGCCCCTACAAATCGATGGCCACAAAAAAGGGCCGGGGGTCTGTCACCTGCCTCCCCCGCCGGCCCCCCGCCCGCCGGGGCCTCGCACGGTCCCGCATGCCGGTTCCCCGGGAGGCAGCGGCGGTGCCGGCTGGGAGCCGGTGTTGTCTCCTCGCCTCCCCGCTCTTCTCTTTCCATAAATCATCCCCCGCTCTGGGATTCTCCAGGTGCTCCGCAGCTGGCAGCTTGTTCCAGCAGCGCTCCTGCTTGTACGGCTTGTACCTATCAGGAGATAAGGATGGGAGGAGAGGGACGGCCGGGCGGGCGGGGAGGGGGCGGCGGTGACAGCCGGAGCGGACACGGGCCCAGCAGGGACATCCCGCACCCCCTGAGGGCTGGACCCGGGGCTGGAGCCGCCGCCGGAGCCGCTGGAGGGACGTGACGGAGCCCAGGAGGTGCCGGTGAGCCCGGGGTGAGCACACGGGGCTGGGGGGCGTCGCGGTGCCCCGCGTGGGATGGGAAGGGCGTGCAGGGATGAGCCCCTCAGCCCTGTGCAGTGCCCAGAGGGGGCTGGTGGCCGCTGGGCTGGCCTCGGTGGCCACTGTGCCAATCTCAGTGGCCGCTGTGCCTGCTCCATCCAGGAGCCTCGAGCCCGGCAGCACCCACTGGTCCCTGCAAAGGCACAACACCATGGGGGACCCAGGGTGGCAAGGGGACAGCCTGGCCACTGGGAATTGATTTCTATGGAGCAAATTCAAGCTGGATGGGGGAGAAATTTTAATTTTTATCCCAGGATGTTCCCAGCTCCCTGCTCTGCCTCGGGCAGCCCTGGGGAGGGTTTGGCCTTGTGGTGAACCTGCCTGTGGCACGCAGTGGCCACGCTTGCCCTGAGCCACGGTGGCATCTGTGCTGGAACAGACACCTCTGTCTGAAGCACAAAGTGGGAAAATCCCTCTGGAAAGCCCAGCAGGGATGGGACCTGCCTGGCTGAACGTCCCTGGAGTGAGGATCAGGGAAGGGTGGGAACTGGGGACCATCCTGAGCCTCCTCACCGTGCAAAGCTGGATCACAACACGGGCACTGGGGGAGCTGCACCCGCAGTGCTCTCCACAGCTGGAATCTTGCACCAGCTGGGATATTCCACGGGCCAGTGGAGCACGGAGCACCCACTGCCTCCAGGGGATTAAATGGGAAAAAAAAAAGTGATTAATGCTGAAATGCTGAGAGGGAACAAGGAGCAGCAGGAGTGGAGACGTTGGAATGGTGCATTCCAGGATCACCACCAGGCTTGGGATCCCCAGGGGTCCCGGTGCCTTTGCCCTGGAGCAGGTGGGGAGCAGGACAGCACCTCCCAGCCTGACCCCGTGGAATCTGCCCCAATTATCACTTGGAATGACTCAGCTCCACTCAGGCTCTGAAATTGCTGCAATGGGGATCCCAAAGTCCAACAGCATCCAGCACAGGGAGCATCCAGGCCCAGCCCAGCTCTCCATCACCACCACTCCTCACGTCAAACCTCGATGCCTCTGCACAAGAGACGGGCTCTAAATGATCCATTCAGGCCCTAAAGCCCCACGACTCCATTCATTAATTACTAACGATGATCCGTCTCAGCCTCGCGCTTGCCCGTTCGCTATTTTTACCTCCCTATTTCCAACCCTCAGCGTTAAAAAAGTCATGAGCTCAAAAAAACCTCCTGAGCTGGTCTAAAAATTCACTTTTTGGTCAATCCCTGCCAGGCTCCTTCACTGGTGGTTCCCTCTGACGGAGCAGCGGCAGGGCTGGAGGTGACAGCAGAGCTGGAGGTGGCACCCACGTCCCCGGCAGTGGGTGGCATCACTCCCACTCCTGGCACACATACGGCCCTTATTAAAAAGCAAAATTAGTCTTTCACCCTCTGGTGGCAAAACTTCAGAGCTCGGATCAGCTGTGGGAGCCTCAATTAATTACCAGCGGGTTGTTCCTATTGCTGCTAATTATGCTGGAAGAGGCATAAAATGCCAGGAAAGGAGAGCGGGCCGCTACGAAAAAGTTTAGGATTTAAGGAATAAAAGAGCAGAGGATGCTCATGATGCCACCTCAGAGCAGCCTGTCCTGGCTTTGGTGACCTGCCAGAATGTCACCTGTTGGTGTCTCATTCCTGGGGAAACTGAGGCAGCAGCAGGTGAGGAGCCGGGGCTGCGGGAGCTGCCAGCCCTGAGCGCCCACCCGCCAGGCAGCCTCGCCTCCTATAATTAAGTACTATCAACAATTGCATATTAATTAATTTAATATCCATTATTATTAATTAACAGGGTAATTAAATTCTTCCCGTAATTAACACACCGCCCAGCAGAGAGGTCTGGCTGCAGAGCCCTGGTGTACCAAGGGAAAGAGGCTGCAGAGGGAGCAAGGACAGACCCCCTGGAGCCAGAGCCCAAGGGGGACACAACCCTGGACACCCCCCAGAGGGGACACGGAGCCGCACCGAGAGGGAAAAGTGATTCCTCAAAGCAAGGGCCTCACACGACATTTATTTGTATTTTATTATAAAAAAATACAGAATCCAAATGGGGGGTGAGAGATCCGGTTACCATCAGCACGACGTCGAGGACGAAAGCGGAAATGTCGAAGGACGGAGCGAGGCGCGACGGGGACCAGCACGGGGGGGACAGCGCCGAGGGCAGGGGGGGCTGCTCCAGGGGACCCCCAGTGATCCCCCCCCGCTGGCCCCGCTGCCGCCTCCGTCCTTCCACTCTCCCACAGTCGCTGTACACAATATAGATATTTATATATATAATCTATATATATATAAAACACAGACCGAAGGCCAGGCGGGTGCTGCCGGCTCCGCGTCGGAGCCCAGCGGGTGCCCCCCGCATCCCCCCCCAGAAACACAACGCTTTTGTCACCTTCAGGAACCACGACCTGGTCTGGACACACGGGACAGGGACAGGGAGGGCAGGGAATGCTTTTTTTTTTTTTTTTTAATTATGGTTTTTTGATTTTTTTTTGTAATTTTCCTTTTTTTTTGTAATTTTTTTTCCCTTTTTTTTTTTTTTTTTTTTTTTTT
>VZUI01058671.1:0-12095 GCA_013401135.1 Cettia cetti
GAGCAGCTCCTCCCTCTCCTGCATTGACCTCTGTGTCTGCAGGGTTGTTCCTCTCACATGTTCTCACTCTGCTCTTTGGCTGGAGTCAAAACTGTGCTACCATTTTTGTTTTGATTTCTTCTTAAATATGTTATTATAGAGGCTTTATCACCACTTAGAATTGGCCAATGGCATGCCCCTCTTTGAAGCCACCTGAAGCTGGCTGTTTTGGACCTTCGAGCAGCTTCTCAAAGAAGCCACCTCTGTGGCCCCCCCACCACTGCCAAAAAAAAGGCCATACAAACCCAACACAGAAAGCAAGATGGAAAAACTTGCAGTATTAATGCTGTTAAATTGGGAGATCTGGAGACACAAAAAGTTCATAGAGGAAATGAAAAGAACCACAAGTCTCAATCATTTTGCTCTAGCACTATCCAAATTAAAGAATTGTATTCGGCACAAAGGAATTTCAGTTTGTGTGCACAGTCAGTGTGCAGTAGTCAATCCAAAAGAAATCAAGATATGTGAGAATTGTGTAGACAGCAGTGTTTGCCTTCCATGGTGAGCCCAAGTGAATCTGGCTAGACTGCTTAGGTGTCATAGGACTGTAGAATCATGGAATGGCTTGAGTGGAATATCAAAGATCATATATTTTCAACCTGCCTACCATGGGCAGGGGCAATTTCACTGGGCTGGGTTGTTCAGAGCTTCACACAACCTGATCTTAAACACTTCCAAGGATGGGGCGTCCACGTCTTCCGTGGACAACCTGTTCCAGTGCTTACCACTTCCCTAGAATGTCCTCCTAATGTCTAATCTAAACCTGCTAGCTTTCAGTTTGAAGCCATTCCCCCTTGTCCTGTCACCGCATGCCCTTGCAAATAGTCACTTTTCATCTTTCTTGTAGGATTCCCTTCAGGTATCTAAAGGCTGCGACTGGGTTACCCTGAAGCCTTCTCCTCTCCAGGCTGAAAAATCCCAGTTCTCTCAGCCTTCCTCATAGGAGAGGTGCTCCATCCTTCTGATCAACTTGATGGCTTCCTCTGGACTTAGTCCAACATGGCCATGTCCTTCCTATGAGACCTGTCCTGTCCTGTGAGACCCCAGAGCTGGATGCAGGGTTTCAGTGGGATCTCAGCAGAGCAGAGGGGCAGAATCCCCTCCCTCCCCTGCTGCCCACACTGCTTTGGATGCAGCCCAGGACACGTTTGGCTTTCTGGGCTGGGAGTGCTCATGGCTGGGTCATGTCCAGCCTCTCACCCACCAGCACCCCCAAAGTCTTTCTCCCCAGGGCTGCTCTCCACCTGCTCATCCACCAGGCTGTAAAGAAAAAGAGAAGCCATACCTTGGTACTTCACAGAATGCAACTGTATGCAGTATATTTGAGATAATTTTTGCTTAATGAAATCACCTCCATCTTCTGTAACATATTGCATTGAATTTTGCTACACTAATTCCCCAGAAATTCAGGATTGAATGAAAAGCGTTGCCATGACTGATGACATTTTAATAGAGTGGGTGATGACTGGAGAACTCTTTGCTTTGTGTTGACAAAGGCAAGTGGTGCTACCAAGAAGGAAGTCTGTCAGTGCACTGGTGGCAATGCTAGTTCTGGAACAGTTTGGTATTAGTGTATTTCCTTTATCTTGGACAGATGATCTAGCTGTGCAACTGCATTACAAAAAATTTAGGAATGCTGCTTTCTGTACAAAAGTGAAGCATACATCAACAAAAGTTCCAAGTATATATAAAAAGAATAATAAAGCATATGTATGTGTATTTATGGTAGTAATTGCTGGAAGGAGGAGAATGCGTCCCTGATCAGGTAGTGGTTTATGTGGGACACAGAGTGAAAAGTGGAAGTTGAGATCAATGAGCCTTTGACTGGTCAAAGTTTTTATACTGTTGAGAGTTGAAGGCTGGGGAGGGGATTATATAAAACATTGTAAGAATTGGCTAGTGGTGGCACAGCGTAGACTGATCCAAGAGGTGACAAATGTGCTTTTGCAGCCATGGACAGCATTGGAACTGTAAGACTATCAGCCTTAAAATGCTCCTACACAAGCTGCTCCTAGCTGTGCACATTAGTAAATGTTAAGTCAGTTGGAAAAGTGTTACCAATACCTTTGTTGCAATAAAATAAAAACATAAACTTCCTCTCACTGGAAATGATGGAAGAAAATATGACTTATAGAGCTAGATCATAGCAAGACCAAGACTGCCAAGTCTAACTCAGGGGAAGCTGGAGCTTTGGATATTTGTCAGTCACTGGTACAAGAGCCTGAAAATGTTGTATGAAAACAGGCATTTCCCAGCAGGTGGGTACTTTTGCAAGTGTTGAAAGAGAATCTGAGAGCTTGAAAGAGATCAGCTCTGCAGTGCTCTATGACGGCTAGGAAAATCTAAGTAATCCCTGGACACTTATGTGGAAGACTACAGCCCACCTAGACTTACTAACTTCAGTGCCTGATAGGAAGTCTCCTTGTGCCACCAGAAAATTGGGATGCACAGTACCTTGCACTCCTGAAGCTGATTAAATAATTTGTTAACAAATGATGTCTGTGTGTTTGAAGACCTATGTTCTGTTGATTGTGACTAACAATGTAATAAGAGCCTGGCTTTGTTTACTCAGTACTCATTATTATATCTTCATTAGGAGATCACAGAGTTCATCAGAAAGGGATTGGCATTCAGAAGCTGGTTCTGGACTTCTGTTTTTGTTTACACTTGTTGTTCAGGGGATTTATTCTTACATCTAGCTATGCCAAGAGTCTCAAACACACAGGTAGATGGAGATATCTGAAGATGACTGACTGGACTTTGTTGTGAAAGAGAGACTAATTGCAATGCCCAGGGCATCCTGTGAAAGCAAACTCTAGGGCCAGTTAAGGGAAGAGCTTCAAAACTGCTCTGAAGTAGCTGGTGTGGATTGAGCCTAAAGGGAACAAATTTCTTTTGCCTTTTTTAACCCCTCTTTCAGATTTAAAGGTGAAATCTACCTTCTCTCCCCTGTTAAGACATCTTCTAAATTAGGTCTTCTGTTGTAAGTAGTGGATAATTTTAAAGAATTCTGAGTAAGGCCTCTTTAGTAGTTCTCTGCCTTAGTTGACAGGTCTGTTCCTCTAGGGATAGTCTTCACATGAATTTTAATGGCAACACAATTTCCAGACAACTGTGGACCTGGCCCTCAGACTCAGTATCTCAGATCACACCTCAGAATTATCCTGACTCTCAGAGTAATTTGCAAAGCTGCCTGCTACGCTTGTACTTATCTGTGAATAGTCCTGCTGAAGTCAGAATAAAATTAAATGGGCATGTAAATCTTTGCAGAATGATGCCCTAAGGCTGGAAGGACCTTAAACAAATTGATTTCAGGATATGTTTGCCCAGTCCTTTACAGGCAAAACCAGATTGCTCCTGCTGGTGCACACTGCCAGTATGAGCATAGTGTGTTCTCATTCGGAACTGTGTGGGCCCCATAACCACAGCCAGCTCAGAAATGAAATCCACACAATAGATCTGTCTGCAGGGCAGGATGAATTAACACAGATTTGTTGCAAGGGGATGATTGCTCCCAATTCTGATCCAAGTGTGAAAAGTACAATTTTAAAACTGGCTGCAAATGATAACATTGATGTAACCTTTAACACATTAAGACCAAAAATTACTTATTAAGAACTCTTTGGTGACAACTGTTTACACCATCATCTGATTGCTTTTAATTTCTTTTACAATTCCCTAAAATTTCCAATTTTTCTTATGTTAGTCTGAAGGCAATGTCAGAATGTATATTCTGCTCTATGACCTTTACATACTGACACACAAATGCCAGCTGACTTAATTTTTGCAAAAGCAGTGTAGCTAGTGAAGCTATCTATGGAAACATTTAAGGGTATATGTTTTTGCAGGACATGACATTTATGTAGGATCCTTTCTTTCTCTCCTCTTTTTCTCTCTTACTGTGTATTATGCATTACTTGGTGTTCATGTCCCTTTGTATCTTCATAAAACAGCTTGTTTGAATCTAAACCTTAGATTACAGAGAGATTTCAGAAAGATGGGTCATTAATATTATAAGTGTAATTATTATAAATGCACACCTAGTTGTAAATGCAGTCCCTGAATTCTCTTAGTCTTTTTTGTATCCATTACATGTTTGTTTTACTGATGTCTGTACATTTGTGAGAGTTCAATTCTAATGAATAAACAGTCTTTAGCAGCAACAATTGTAAAAAAAAACCCAAACATATTATTATCCAGGTGTTAGAAGATACAGTTCAGAGATTACATAGTAAAGTTAAACAACCTTAATGAAGATATGATATAATTACCTGTGCCATTGGAATCAGTGCTGGTATGAACTTAAAATTTTCAGGTACTTTTCAACTGGAAAACTAAACATCAACGGAGGACTAGCATATTCATGAACTAAATGTTACCTTCATGCAGAATTTTATGTTCTGATGGCTAAGGTACTGAAATATGTTTGCAATTTATTTGTCATCTTCTTAAGCAACAACTATAAATGGTTTTATTACATCTCAAAAATATTTAAACTGTGCTAGAATTGAGTTATTGTGCTCTGAAGTCAAGTGACCACTAGCTGGCAATGTTATACAGCTCTTCCTGTTACAGATTCATTGCATAATACATCATGGTTTGACTCAAGACCTTTAATTTTAAAAATAGAAAAAGAAATTGGATTTCAGTGGGGCTGGGCACTTCTGAATATTTCACTGCTCCGGCTCCAGTGCAGATTAGCAAGAAAATAGGAAGGACAGTGGACAGAAATAGTTTCTAAAGTAATAACCTTTGCTTATAGGATTTCTTTTGTTTTTAGTTTTAATTTTGGTTTTAAATGTCTTTCACTTCCCTTAGACCATCCAGGGTGTTGAAAATGAAGCTTATATAATGATCTGCAAATAGCCTGGATAGTGCTGTCAGCTCTTTGAAACTCCAGTGTAGGTGTCCTTCATTGCACTTATTTCAAATGCCTTTCTGACACACTCAAATGTCTTAAAACTGTATAATTTCCTGCCTATCCACTATCCTTTGCTTCCTAAGGCATAATTTCATGTCTCCTTCCATTATTAACCAAAGGAGACAAACAATTAAAACTACTCAAAAAATTAGGGTATTGAGGATGGCTACCAATGGCAGAGCAAGCTGACTACATTTGTATCCTCATGCACCAGGTACAGCCACTGCCATTATTCACTGTACTCTTTTTTTGCTACCAGATCTCTTACTGGCAAGTAGGTGGTGCCCCACGTGTGTATGAAACTCAGTGGTCAGAATCTATTATTTCCTAATATGAAAAAAATTTCACTTCATAAGTGAACAAAGCACTTAGACAAATGAATTAAAAAACCAAAATGTTTTCAGTATTTTGCACTGTAAAGTAATATATTTTACCCTGGAAAAGGCCAGACTGAGGAACAAAAAAGTGACATAAACCCCTGCTTTCAGTTCTGAGAGGATTATGGAAGAGAAATCATGCTCATGACAGAAATTATTTTGTGTACATTTATTGCATAAAGAGTTTTGAGATTTTTGTATCAGTAAGATTTTTGGAAATCTGTTGTTTGCCATTTGTTCAGTTAGCAAATAGTCTTGTGTACATTCAGGCCTGTATTCACTTTTCTTACTCTAGTCAATGCTGCCGTTTGGTAACTTCAGAAATAAGTAAAGAACAAGCCCTGGTGAAGACAAAACTCTTAAAAGGAAAAGGAAGATTCATTTAAGCAGAGGCATTTAGAAGGCAGAGGTGCAGAAGGAGGATGTTGAAAAGTGTCAGCTTCAGCATGGAGTAAGTTTAGCATAGAGAGACAATCATTCCATAGAGTGCAATTCTTTGCTGGTCCAAAGTGATGGCCCAGCACCCGCTAAATACAGGGGGAAATCTGGGCCACTGTGACTGAAGTCACAGTCTCTACACATGAATATACTCCTGCTTTGAGAAATTGCTACTTTTAGAGGGAATAGATATGTGAAAAGCACAACTGTACATTAGACATAGCAAGCTTTTATCTGAAAATAAAAAGGGGCTTCTAGCCAGCAATTTGCCTAGTGGAATTTGGCTACAATTGGGATGCTAGCAAGATGGCTGAAGTTTTGGTATTTAATTACTTCTATATTTCTTGGGTTTTCATGCTATTGATGCCTGCCAACTAGTCTTTAATATGAAAATTCTTTCAGTCATGGACTCTCTATGTCTTTTTATCTTTTATCTAAAACATGCCTTCTCTCTTAGGAGAAATGTTTCCTTAAGAAAGGTTAATGAAATGTTTACTTTAGGAACATCAGGAAACTATAAAGTCAGTAGTTGTCTTTCTGTGCTGGATAAATTCTCAAGTAGTGCTCACTGAAAAACAAAAGGAGTAAGCTGGAGCTCAAATTGTGAAAAGTATGCTTTTCTTCCTGCATAAGTATTCATTAAGGAGGGAAGATTTTTAGTGCAGTCATAGGAAAGCTTTCTTATATATGTACAATATAATGTAACTCTATTTTCTAATATTAAAGATGGGCTTAATTTATAGTAATTACAAAGACTTTTCTGACACCAGGATACTTGAGGTAAAAATCTTCTCCATTTCTAGATGCTGATCTGATTTGTTTACATATTTTTTCTGAGTATGTCCAAAAAACCTATGCTAATGATCTCAAACTGCAGCAGCACTTAAAACTGAGACACATACTCCAGGTTTTTTTGAGGTTAAAACAGCCCGATCTCATGGAACAGGCCATGAAAGAGATCAAGCCTAAACAACATGTTGCTAAATTGCACTCTTAGTAGTGTGCTGGGCAAAAATTGCTATTATAGGTTGAAGGAGTTTTATATCATCAGAAAATGGCAGATCTAGTGATCCTTTGATACCCAATACCTTCTAATTTACTTCTTTTCAGATCATTGCAGCTGCAAAAAAGATTACTAATGCTGAATTAGTATGTTGAATTTCTATTTTTTCCCTCTGCCAGGCCCCTAAGGCAGCACCTTCTCTGAAATGGTGCGTGGGAGCTAATCAGGGAGGTCATGAAAAGGTTTTGTTTTGAGAGGTTGCTAAAAGAATGATGAGTTTGCCAGAAGTATCTTAGCAGCAAAAATGACATGGTCAATTTTGGGAAAGAGCTGGGCCAAGAGGCACAACAAAATAGGTGGAAATATGGTGATTAATGTTGAACCCTGTTGCATTTATTAATAAATGTCTATTACTGTTTTGACACCAATCATAGTTCTCCACTATTTTGTGGATATTCATCTGCATTTCTTAAAAAAAATTAAAGGATGGAAGTGTGGCAATAAGGGATCTTTTAATTAAAAAAAATAAATTGCAGAGATAGAATATCGTCTAAAGATGCTGTTCTCAGAGAAGTCCACATTATAGTTTTTTTTCTATAATATTTCTGGATTTAATTATTATTAATGATAATATTTATTGTAGACATTGTCTTGAAAAGGACAGCAAATGGAATAAAAACAAGAGAAGCTGGTTTTTTTCTGAACCTCTAGCTCTTTTTATCTTGTTTACTGCAACAAGAATTTAGACAGATGCAAAAATGATGTTGAATGATAGCTATCTGGATTTTAGTGTGTTGTGCAGCTATTTAACTTGATGGATGACACTTTTCTAACAGGAATCATGCCATTTGCACATTTGCTTTATTGAAACACAGACCTCAACAGTAGGCATGACTTATGTAAGCAAACTGGTTCCAGTGTACAAAATTATGTTAGCGGTTGTCATTTCTGTGAAATGTAATTGGTTCAGATGGTCTTATCATTTCCACCCTCTGCTTGGTTGTACCCGATCAGTTTCTGTGTAGATTTTAGTAATATCAAATCTTATTTTAAAAGTTTCCATTGCCTCTCTTCTGCAGTTAAACTGTTTGCTGTACCTGGTAAAGAAATAAGATTTTTTTTCTTGTTCTTTCTGGTTTGAACGTGAAAATAAGAGAATTAGAAAATGTGGCTTTCTTGGCTTGAGGCAGAAAACTTACCAGCTAATAAATTATTGGAAAACTTTAATGCTGTCTTCAGATATGACTAACCAGTTTCCATTTTATTTATTTTCAATCTGTTCAATATCTCAGATTACTTACTATTTCCTCTGTGTTTTTGCATTTCTAAGGATTGTTTTGTTATGACTAACCAGTTTCCATTTTATTTATTTTCAATCTGTTCAATATCTCAGATTACTTACTATTTCCTCTGTGTTTTTGCATTTCTAAGGATTGTTTTGTTTCTCACTTGCAGCTGAGCATGCAATACAGTGGCTTTTGGGGTTTTCTTCATTACTATTACATTGCATCAGATTATCTTATAAAGGTTGTGAGTGATATCATATTAATATTAGGGATCTTTTGGGAATAGCTGATTCATTCTTTTCTTAGTAAGTGCAATTCCACAAAATCCCAGAAAAATTCAAACCCCGACCCCCCCCACACAAAAACCCCAACAAAAATGAAAACCAAAGCAGAAAAAACCCACTACCCAACAACCCCAAAAACCCAGGAGTCCAAAGTACTGGGATTATTTTAATTTTTTTTTTTCTTGGCCCATTATCTTTTCACTGTTATCTTTGATACTTGAACAAGTTATTGGCTAGAGTGTAAATCATTATTTTAATACTGCCCAAGAAGTACACTTTATCCTGATTCTGCATCTTATTAGTACTGACAACTTTGATTTCCCTAATTACTTGAACTAAACTGCAGTTTTTATATATCTCTGATATATAAAAAGAAAGTCAAAAGATAGGTTGCTTTTGTATTTAGCTCTAGAGCAACTTTTACAGAATGTTGGATCATTTTTGAATGAGCAAAATTCAAAATAGAAATTGCTAAGTCTGAGAAAATTCAGTGAAGAGTCAAGAAAAGAAGGACTTTGCTGAAAATATTTGGCTGGTAAAAGCGAAAGAGAAAAAATTGTGATTTACAGGTGTCTGAGAAGGGACAGACAACTAAGAAATATGTGAGAAGAGATTGAAGTTATAAAAGAAGAGCCAAGATCTTGGAGTTGAAATTAGATATATTCAGATTTAAAATGAAGACTGTCACCAATGGCAGTAAAGTCATGGAACAACGTAGTAGCTGGTATAGTGTATTTTCTGTTCAATTTATTTGAGATTTAGGGTTTTTTTGATGTTCTTTAATTAAAGCAGGCCCTTAGGTTCATGGCCTGTGCTGTGGTATAGAATGTAGGAGCATAGCAATGACTTTCAGTAGTTCTTTCTGCCCTTCTACTCTAAAATTTCTCGTGAATTAAACCACTACTCTACTTTTCTGAGATAAGATTTAATATGCCATTATCTTCTGATTTTTTTTTTTTTTGCTATAATTAGAGCAAATCTTCCTATTACAGCTAAATTTTAAAGGACTGGTATTGATTGCACTTTCAAAAATACATTTCCACATAGTGTAACACACTGGATAAAGAAGAGAGCCTATCATCTGGGCTGTGTGCCGACAGATTGTATTTTACACAGCTGTGCAATCTTTTTAACACAGCTTAATTAAAAAGTCTGTGTCAGCAGATTGAGTGTTGAGTGCACACTTCATGGGCACAGGTGAACCTACTTCATTATTAAATGTCAGGGACAGGATTTTCAGCACGTTTGCTGTCGTCACATCTGAGTTACAATGAGGGAATGAGCACAAGTCTGTAGAGTGCAGGAACAGCTTTTCTTGAAGCTGTGTCCACCCAGTGTGTGGGGAACAGGGGATGCACCAGGTAACATATTCTCTCTTAGGTAACATTTTGGCTGATGGGTCCTATGTGAGAGATCATAGCAGCTTGTAAGAGGAGGAATTTTTCTTGTGTGGCCTCCCTCAAGGGTACAAAATTGCTGAATTCATAAGATTCTTTGCATTGATTGAAGTCAGGTTCCTGGGTTGAATTCTGTGGCAAAGGCATCCTATTTTAGAGGCTGATGTCCTTGTACAACACAAACCAAAAGTTAATAAAACATTAGTATATTCCTACTTTTCCGTTGTGACTAGCCATATCTGAGGACCTGGGCTTCCTGACAGTCCTGAGGTAAAATTTTGAAAGAACAAATGGTGGGATGAGATCTCAACATTTTTTTTCTCTTAGGTAGGGTAAAGATGCAATTACACATTGATAAGGATGGAACCACGCCCCATCCCCCCCGCCCTTATTTCCTCTGGAAATGCTGAGTTTGCTGAAATTTTGCTGTCAGCAAAATTTTTTGACAACCTGGAAGAACTTTGCTTATTTCATATTTATTAGTTGTTTGCACCTCTATTGCTTCTTAAAATTTATTTACTGAATGTAGTAAAATGTTAAAAAGTAAGTTACTTTATGACTGAAAATATGTTTTGATGTGGTTTTTTTTCTTTTTAATTTTTTCTTGCACTATTACTCTGCCCAGGATTTCCTGTAATTAGTTAAAGTTTATTGTGGAAATTGAAACTTCAGAAGCACTTGTTTTAAATTAATATTTGTTTTGTGGAAATCAGTGGTGCTGATGGAACTGATTTATCTGGGAGAAACTGAGGAGATATTCTGTACTTTTCGTAAGCCCAATTAAGTTTGTAATTGTGAAACCCTGGAAGATGTGAAATTGGTGCTTACAAAATACCTGGTACATTTTATGGCTTGTTTTTGAGGGTTGGCCCTTTACTCTGCCTGGAAAAATTCAGGTATGCATTCACATTTGAAATCGAATAGCAGAGGTCACACCTATTTGCCTGATTATTTACTTAAGTATAAATTTCATACAAACAATATTTTATTGATCTCTTAAACTCTCAGAGTCGTTAACTTGAGTGAAAGTGTGAACATTTTAGGAATCTTGCCTGCCAGTGTACATTTTTATCTGTTCCAGATGAAAGTTTTATATTGTTCCTTCTAATGCATGAGGTGTAGTAAAAGTAGAGCAGTGTGGAATTCAACTTGAATAAAATTTTTCATAGATTTGTAAGTATTGATGCATTTTTGGTTTTATTATAGCTATGAATAATTCTCTGATTTTGCAAAGCAAAAGTAGTAATTGTTTTGCGTTTGACCTTAAGTGGGTTTTGTGTGTGTGTGTTATTTTTTGTTAGAGGGAAGATTAATTTCTTTTGATATTTCTGTTGGAAGATAGCTTTTAAAACTGTCACATTTACCACATTTATCCCTCCTGAGATTTCAGTGAAATCAGGAATGAATTTAATCACAGTGACATGAATTTTAAGACAAAATATAGAGAATAGCCTGTCCCTTTGTCCCTTGCAATCTTCTCATTTAGATTCTTCTCTTTAGTGAAGCAGCACTTTTGTGTTGAATTTAGAAATTGTGTTCAATAATATAGAGGGTAGTTCTTCTGGTAGTATTTTCAAGACTTTTGAGATATTTTTGTCAATCTTTAGGATGACAGAAGCCGCAAAATAGCTCTTTTTATCTATATTAAGGTCTGCTTTGTTCATCCTGAGTATCATCAAAGATTAGGAGACTTAATTATTCTTTGTGCTTTTCTGTTCAACCTGGGATCTTTGAAATAATGTGAGACAAGTTAACTGAAAAGATAATAAAATGAATGGAAATCTTTTCACACCACTAATAATGCTAATAGTAAGACCTACATTTATCATAGTTATTATTTTAGAGGAGTATGTTATCATAAAATCATGAAACAGTCAGCTACTGATATAAACTATTAATACAAAGCATATAAATATTTTTCCACCTGTTTTCCAAGTTATATTTTTTCTACAAGGTGCACTTTGTATGGTATTAACTTAACTACACAATTAAACAAAGCAGAGAAGATTGCTGCTGTCTGCATATAGAGAGTGGTAATTTGACTGACAGTAAGAATGACATTAGGATGTTTGAGATTTTTCCAGGTCCAAGCACACCGTCCTCCAAAATGACCAGTGACACATAATCATTTGCAAGCTTTTCAAACTGTACTTCTTTACTGTCTGTTTTACTCTTGAACAAGAGATAATACACTTGTGAATAAATGTCCCACCAAACCATCAACCTACAGTATTTTCCAGACTGTGAAATTTTTGGACTGATAATTTTGTGTCTGATTTCTAGAGGAATAAGCTTTTACTGTGTCTTGGGTTATGGAACCAAAAAAAAAAAAAAAAAAAAAAAAAAAAAG
>VZUI01058674.1:0-15554 GCA_013401135.1 Cettia cetti
GCATTAAACAGCAGGACTGTTCCTGGGGAACTGAGAGCGCCTTTTGTCTTTTGCCTTTGTCCTCGCCCCGGTTTCCTCCGAGGTTCATCTGCTAGCCAGGTTTGGACCCTCGTGAGTGGGAACTGGGGAAGATTGGCGCCCAATGTGGGGCGCAAATCCGCCCCGGTTTCCCTCCAAGGTTGATCTGCTAGCCAGGCTTGGACCCTCGTGGAGTGAGAACTGGGGCAGCTTAGGAAAGAAATATGGTCACTACGTGTTTCAGCAACACTGCACAAGAAGCACAAGAGACTCTGTGGCCTTCATACCCTCATGTCCAGGTTCCAGGCAAGTTTCTCTGTGAGAAGAATGCAGGTGCACTTCTTCTCTCCAAACCACTGTTTTAGAAACTTTGTTGGGTTTGGGCTTCTTTCTTTAATTTCAGGAGAGATAACACCAGGTCTAAGATGCTTGTTTCCTCTTAGTAGGGCCATCTACATAGCCAAAAGAGCTGGAACGACTTCTAAGCCAAAGCAAAATGTTGCCTGAGAATGGAGATTGTTTGCCTGGGGTACGGCTTGAGTTCCCTCACTGATGCAACCAAAACTACAGGAGATGCTGATGTGCTGCAGGGACCTTTTTAGAAAGGAACAGTGGTGGAAATAGTTCCAGCAGATGGCAATGGGATTTTGTCCAATGGCACACAGAACGTGGGATAGGTGAGAAAGCAGGATCAGAGAGTATTTACACCTTACCGAGAGAGGACTTTCACTCTCGTAAGGAACTTCTCGTTCTGCCATTTCAATTCCCACAATTCCAAAAGACCATATATCCACTTTGAGGCCATATGGTTGACCTTTGACCACTTCAGGCGCCATCCACCAAGCAGTGCCGATCACCGAGCTCCGTTTACTCATCTCATGGGTGAGTTGAGCAGAGAAGCCAAAATCAGCTGGGGAGAAAGCAAAACACTGTTTTAATTTGAATATTGTGCAAGTAGGAAAGCAAGCAAAAGAATTCCCCAGTATAAGTTGAGAATGCACTGTTGAATCTCCTGGACAACTGTCCCTGCTCTGTCTCCTCTGGACTTTAGCCAAGGAAATATGGCATTGGCTACTTAAAAAATTCCCACATTTTTTACACTGCTTCCAGCAGTGGCTTTTGTTCCCCTGAAGCTTTGGACTTGTAGCTCCCTCCCTCTGGAAGGGACACACACAGAGTACAGCCACTCTGGACTGCTTGTTCCTTGCAATCAGTCTGTGCACACTACAACTGTGTGGTCAGCTCACAGCAGGGGTCCTTGCACTGCCACCAGCACCATTTTTGGGGGGCTGGCAGTCACTTAAAAGCAGCCCCACAGCCCACATATCCCTGGAACACTGCACCTGACCAAGAATTTACTGACCCAGCTTGACAGAGCCATCAGTTCTGAGAAGGATGTTGAGGCTCTTCACATCTCGGTGCATCACATGGTTAGAATGAAGAAAATCCAGTCCTTGCAGGCACTGAGAGAGAAAATGGGAACAGGAGGGCAAAAACCACTGATGTGATTTCATCATACAAGAAAGGAAACAGCTCTCAAAGATTCCTTCTACAAGGGAATGGGGAGTAATGACAGAACACAGTGCTGTTGAGAGGAAGAGCTTGCTGCTCCAACACTAGCAGAGCAGGCATGTCAGCTTTTCAAAGAGCAATGGCAACTGCTGTTGCTGACCCTCCCGTGCAAACCAGCCAGAATGACTGCTGCTGCAGTGGATGTGCAGTAAAGAGCACTTTGGCTGTACTGCTAATCTTTTCAGCTGAGGACTGAGAGAAGTGAGTCTCTCTTTGCTGTTTGTTTCATATGCTGCCACCACCTTTGCTTTTATAGGCAAGGAATGCAGTGCAGACTGGCAAAAGTTTAGAGAGGCAAGATGGAGAACAGCAAATACAAGAGATGAAGTGAGAATGCAACAGCAGGAGATAAGAGTACAAGAACAGTGAGTGCAAGGACACTGGCAGGCAATTCACTTGAGATGCTCTTGCTTGCCCATAGCATACCAGCAACACAGAAACAAAGCTTGGCACATGGAATCACTCCTGTTCTGAGCCTGCTTCCCACACAATCCTGCCCAAGCCCTCGGAAGCACAGGTGGGATCGCTAACCTCCCGACTGACAACTGCAATGTTGTCTTCAGTCATGGGAGTCTCATTGATGACATCAAACAGAGTGCCTCCATCCATATACTCCATCACCAGCCAGAGTTCCTCACGCACGAGGTAGCTGAAAGAAGGAAATAAGGCCATGCAGATGAACATGCATGGTTATGTTGGTTTTTTGCTTTATTCTTTTTTCCGGATCCCTTTGTGACAAGAACAGAATTAAAGGAATAGACATTCCCTCTAGGCTGTGCCTTGTGTACAATCTGTGCAGTCTCAACAAGAATGGCACAGCTGTGAAAAGGAGATGTCTTAGATGACCAGCAAGTGAAAAGTGCAGTTTAGTAACTGGCAAGATGAAAAACTTGTCATGCATGGTATTTCTGGAAATAAGCACCTAGTGTTCCTGGCATGGACAGCCATGAAAAAGAGGGGCAACAATGCAAGGAAAATACTCTCTATGATGGTTGATCAGCATTGAAGAAACTTTAAAAAATCAATCCTGACCCAACATGGAGGCAGTGAACTTACAGGGTATTGACTTGCTCTGGTAGGCTTGATCCAGGTTTTTGAACAATTTTCCTTGGTTTGAAAACCAGGGAAGACTCATGCAGACAAAATGCACTCTTTTCCCATCCATTGGAGATGAGTAGAGAAATAATAATGTACTGATAATTAACAACTCAATTTTCTGCCAGGGTCCAAAGTGGGTTTTTAACCTTGCATGCTTTTAGTATGTAAACAGACATTCATGGGATAAGACCATGACCACTCACCTGTCTAAATAATTCACAACACAGGGACTCCCATTCCTCTTCATGACTGTGATTTCAGTAATGATTTCTTGCATGCTGCTCAGTTCTTGAAGATTTATTTTCTTGATGGCCACCTAAAATGACATTGAAAATCAGTAACTTTAGAAGTTAGTGGCAGGAGACCACAACACACACAGAGTGAGTGATTTTGAAATGACACAGCCGAGCCATGTCAAAGTGCTTCGTGATTGGGCAATTAGGAGCTGACATTCCAACAGCCCATTTCTCTGCTCCTTTGGGGGCCAGTTACAGGACATGTGGCCACTGATGTTTTGCCTTGTCCACTTGTTAACAATGGTGTCTCAACTATCACCCACAAAGCTCTGATCACACTGTGTTTCTCTCTCTGTACTTCATAAGAAGTAATCTATGCCTTGGTACCCTGGATACATCTTGGGCTATAAGCAGGGCTTAGGGCTTTTAGAGGTGCCTTGCAGATCTCTTCTCTATGTGCAGTTCCCAAGTGCAGCACTGCAGGTGGCTAAGGAATTCCCAGGAACATTCAGATGTATTTGCTGGCAGCCAGAAATGAGAATTCAGGACTCTGAAGCCATAGCCCCCAGGAGCAGTGAGATGCTCTAAGGTACCACCTTTGAGCAATTGAAAGTGAGGGAGAGCGTCCTTCTCTGAAAGGAACCGCTGCCCTCCTTGCCTTCCTTGTGGCAGCTGAGAAGGACAGAGTGTCCCAAATGCAATTGGCAGGCTGTCACCAGTCTGTGCTTCTTATGCCTTTGCAGCACAGGTCTACCCACAGCTCCAGCCACAGCTGACACAAGAGGGAAAGTCCCCGAGAGCAGAAGAATCCGCAGGGGCTGTTGACATCTACCTCTCCTCTTGTGGCAATGTTGACCGCTCTACAAACATCTCCAAAACCCCTAGAAACAAAACAGCAGCAAAGAAAGAAGAAACCATTTAGATCTTAGAGTGAAAGCCAGCCCAGGAGACAGGAGATGTCTTCTGTAAATGCCTCCAACCTTCAGGATGCAGGAGGTGTCTGCCAGAAGGCAGATGATGCATTTTCCTCTCAAGTGCATGGGCACTGGGCCTGTTCCTGAAGCACTACTTACTGCCTCAGCTCAAAAGGCCAGTTGATTCTTTCATCTCAGATTTCAGTTTATAAACTGGGCAGTTCTTATCCTGATCACAGACTATTTCCTTCAGCAAATTCTTGGGAAGAAACGTTCCTGAGAACTGGGAACAGTTCTTGCAAACTGTTATCTCACTGCTATGATAGGGTGTAGGTTGCAGTTTCTGGCAGTGAAATAGAAGTGTCTTTGACAATGCCTTCTGACTACAATTACAAATTCTGGCTGGCACTGAGAGATGAGGCAGACTAACTGCAGTTTGAGTATGTTTGCAGTTTGCCTGACTTCACACTTGACAGATATTCCACCAGCAAATCACCTGCCCCACAACTGTGTAGAAGTAACTGTGCTTGGACTCACCCGCTGCCAAGATGTTCCAGTTCAACGTATTTCATCAGGGGATTTCCCATGCTCACCATTTTCCCTGAGGGAAACAAAATGCAAGATGCTCACTTGAAAGCAGAGATCCCACCATTCAAGAGATACAAAAGGCAGCCCCACTGTCTGAATGGGCTCTGAGTCCTTTGTGGTCAGCTGGGTAACAACAACTGCAACAAGACTGGCAGCTCTGCAGTACAAGCAGGCCAGCACAAAGACAGATTTTCTACAGTCCTTTGAAGAGATCTCTTGACAGAAAATAAAGCACAGGGAGAAGCATTCCCAGAAGAGGAGGGCATCTTCTCCACCTTGCAGCAGTTTGCCCAAAGAATGCCTTTCTGTTCGTAAACCAAAGCAGCTCATGTTATAACCAATCCCAAGGGGGGCTTCAGCATCAAAACCCTGCCCCTTGATGAGCAGGCTGAGCTCAAAGACACCCTTGCCCATGCCCATGCCCCATGTGAAGAATAACACTGCTTCTCTTCACCCTGACAGCACAGATCAGTCATTGCCATTGCACTCACCTTCTCAGCACTGCACATGTGCCCTTTTCCCAGCTGAGCACAGTGCGCAAGGGCAGCAAGGACAGCAGTACTGCTCAGGTGCCAGTGTGACACAGTCAGCTGCCCAGAGGAGATGCTGACCCTCTCGTGAGACCAGCCCATGCAATGCACAAGCCAGCCCAGACCAGGGGCTGCTGCCTCGGGGCAGCTCTGTGCTGCAGCAGCAGGGCTGCAGTGGGACTCTCTCAGCTAAGGCTCCAGCCTCTGCAGTCACACCAGCCCTCAGGGGCAGGGCAGCTACCACAACAAAGCTGGCAAAGCCCAAACATGAGCACTGCCAGACAGAGCCCCTTCCAAGCTGGTGTCCCCCTTCAGGACACAACAGGAATTGCTTTGAGATGAGACACACCAAGGTGCAGATCAATGCCCTTTTTGTGCCAACAGGTGATGGTAGACAGAGTCAACTGGGCTCTGTTTTCAGCCTCACCAGGTCTTATCTGAGAGCACAGTACTGTGCAGAGGGGCTGGAGGTTCACTCCCAAGAAATGCCTACAGTGCAGTTTTATCTGATCACGCCACTCCAATGTGTCTCTTGGACACATCTTTATAAGAACAAACCTAGGATATTTAATACAGATTGTGATAAAAGTATCAGTTTTGTCATTGGGGGCACAATAAAGACACCTCTTGCTCTCTTTTTCTGCTATCACCTGATGTTCTTTCAAAGGAGTTCTCACTGACGAAAATGTAACATTCTCATTAAAAAACTGTAGATGTAGTAGTGGTAATAAGAAATAAAAAACCACCAGTAAGACACATGGGGCAGAAGAGCTCCTTCAGAATTGAGAAAAAAACTCTACCCAAAATTACAGAAAAAACCCCAAACTAAATACAAAACCACTACCAAAAGACAAAATGCCCAAACCAATCAATTTCTGTGAAGTCTTTTTGCTCTGATGACTGGTGAGAAGTCCGGAGTCTAAGGAGAATTTAGGAAGCTAACTATTCTATCCAGTTTGGCCACTAGTACACAGGACTTGCCTAGATCAATTGCTAGGTGACAGCCTTGTGCTGATGCAAGAAAAATCCCTGCTTGTGCCTTTAAAAGATAGGGAAGCTCAAGCAGACCCAAGAACGTCCAAGCTGCCCTTAGAGGTGGCAAGAACACCCAGAGCACTCTCTTGCTGCCTTGGAGCACAGCATTTCCTGTGGGGAGTCCTGAATGTCCCTGTGACACCAAACTGAGGAGGATCATTTGGTACAGCTGTGCTGACATGTGCACACAATACACTGTCCCTCAGATAAGAAAGACGCAAGACATACTCAGTATCTCCAGGGAGTCATCCTCCATCTCCTGTTGCTGTTCAGCAGCTGTGTCAGTGCCGGAGATGAACAAACTTGCCAGGCTGCACTTCTTAGCTTGGGCAGCAAAGGCTCCTTTAGGTGACACTGCTGCTGCTGCTGCAGCAGGTTCAATAGAAGAGCCTGTGTAGATCTGAGACAACAAAGGAGTTTGTGTCAGAAAAATGGCTGGCAGACATTAGCCCTGAGATCCCATTTCAAATGCAAGCCCTTAGGAAGATGCTGTCAGCCACATGCAGGGCTCTGCCATGGGTTTTTTCTGATGTCCACTTCTTAAACTGGATGGGTCAAAAACAAAGGCTGGTTTTATTAGGGTTCATGGCCAGGTTCATTTTCCATTTTATCCAAAATCCATTTTCATGGATTTTCTGAAGGGTGACTGCCAAAATTACTATTCCAC
This sequence comes from Cettia cetti, assembly GCA_013401135.1. NCBI lineage: Eukaryota > Metazoa > Chordata > Aves > Passeriformes > Sylviidae > Cettia > Cettia cetti. Next base: position 6,659 of record VZUI01058674.1, read on the forward strand.
TTTCTCCCAAGGACTCTTTTCCCCCTCCAAGGGCTGCAGACACACTTGCAGCACCTTGTCCAAAGGCTCCACTTCCTTCCACGGAGTTCTCTTTTCCTCCAGCATCTTCAGAACATGCTCAACTGGCAGCACTTGTGCTTGGGACAGTTTCTGTGCCTCACAGGAATCTTGGGGCTCCTCATTGCCAGACACTTGCTGGAAGTCTTTGCAGGCTGCCAGGTGAGATGTCCACACTCCCACCTCAAGTCAAAGAGAACAAAGCAGTCAGAGAGTACAGCTTGTCCGTGTCAGCCAAGAGTCATGGACTGTGAGGAGGAAATGGAGAGCACCAGATTCAAAATGGATACAGACAGCTTGTTTCAAGATCCACCTGGGTAACCGTGTTCACCTGCAAGAACACCTCAAGAAACAAGGAGAGCAGGAACAGGCCAACAGGAATACATTCAGTTGACTGCTGGCCAAAAGGCCAAAGGACTAGTCCCACTATCCACAGGGCAGCAGCTGAGATTCAGCAGACCAAGAAGTGTCCTTCAGAGTGGCTGCAATAGACACTAGAGCAGGATGGCACTCAGAGGCATCACCCCACCCCCCTGCTGCTCTGCAGGGGAAAGGCAAGAAGGGCAGAAAGCAGCAGTTTGGTGACTGACTTCACTCACTTGTTTTTGTAGAGGCTTTGGCCCCTCAAGGAGGAGATGAATTTTTTCTTCTCTTTCTCTTTGAATTTTCATTGCTTCTTCCAGCCTCTTGTCCACTGCCTCGATCCTAGCCTGAATTTTCTGCAGCTCTGCCTGAAGCTTCTTGTCCAAGTTCTGTAATGAATAAGAGAGAGAAACTTTCATAAGTGGAATGGCTGCTGCTCTTCCACTCACCTGGATTTGCTGATCGGCCCTCTGCTGATGGAGATTCCAGTGATCTTGAATTCTTCTCATGTCTTCCTTGTTCTTTCTCTTCACTGCCATGATGTCACTTGGAACTTTGGGGAGCTTTTCTTGTGGCTCTGCCTCGATGTTCTGTACACACAAATGCAGAACAAGTGACTGGGACCTGCCATCAGGCTCAGCTTTTCCTCTTTCAGCCTCCAAATCACATTCATTCAGCCACTTCTTTCTGCTTCCCTGCCCACCTCTGCTTTCACTGTAAGCCTGCTGTCCCAGTGCTGATCTCTGGAGATTAAAAGGCTCTGTGCTTTCAGTGCCTGTGGTGCTCCTGGCCTCCTCAGTCCCAAGAACTCTATTTTATGCCCCTCTCCCTGCCCTTCAGTCATCACCCGATGAGCCAGGCTACCTGGCCATTCTCCTGTGGCTCTTCCATCTGCTGCCTGAGCTGCTTTTTCCATTCTTCAGCTGGAAACAGCTCTCCCTGAAGCTGGCATGGCATCTCTGATAAAGCAATCTGCTCATGCCCTTTCTCTAGAGGGACCTGCAGAGAAAGCAAGAGAAGATGGCTTTCAACTTCCCATACAACATTTGTGGGCCAAGATTCAAAGACTGATGGGCTCACACATTCCCAAAGCCCTGTGCTGCTGGTGCTCTCCTGGGTCATTCTCTGCCTGTGGGGAGGCACAGATTCCAAAGTGACAGTGGCAGTGCAATCAGGCTCCATCTGGGGCTGAAGCTCCAACAGCCTCTTAGGAAGCTGACAAGAACGTGTCTTTTGCCACACAAGAGAAGAGTGGTGCCCCATGGAGTCATGGACAACACAATCATCTCTTAGCAGCTTCTTAAAAGCCACAAGACAGGTGGACTCTGAGCACCTGTCAGCTCTGCTACTGACTGCTCTGCCTGAAGAGGCAAACGAACAACCTGGCAGCAGAGGCACCAAAACCCCTGACTTCAAGCAGCAACTCCACATCACCAGGGTGTCTCTGAAATGCTCCCGGATAAGCACAACCAAGAAGCTGGTGGGGATGAACCACCCCAGAGCTTGTGTTGTCAGATCAATATCTTTTGTGCCTGTAGGTACTTGGCAAGTCTGCGGAGGAGGACAGGTGTCTCCAGACCACAGTGTCCCCTATGTACCCAACAAGGCTGAGAGCAGTGTCTTTGACACGCTCCCTCCTCAGCAGACAGGGAGCCTTCATGCTTCAGGCTGGGGCCTAAACATGACAGATCAAAGCCCATTTTCCAGGTGTCCCTGGCTGAGGGGAATAGCTAGGTCCTAGCAGGACTCCAGCACTCAGCATCCTCAGCCACCAACAGCAAGTGCTGGCAGCTCAGAAACTTGCAGCTCTGCCTTGAACTAAAGACAGAACCCTTCAGAACTTGCACTTACTATCTTGGAAAGTTCTGGCTGTGGTGTGACCACAGCTGGAGGCTTATGGTCATTTTGCTCCTCTTTGGCCTCTTCTCCAGGAGCACAGGGAGCAAGAGGAGAATCTGCTCTTGGTTCTGTGCTCTGTGGAGAGACAGGAGCGTGAGACACTTATCATTTATAACCTTATTTCTATGAAGCTCTACAACCAGCTCTACAAAGCACAAATCATCAACTTTGATAGCAATGGGATTTGAAGTCACTCAGACTAAATTCAAATGGGCTGATTCAAGTGTACTGCAAATTGCTCAGAAGTTCCCCCTAGCTAGTATGAGGAAGCAAGGTTCTCTGCAAAACTGGGCTTTTAGTTCTTTTCAAGCTCTAGAATGGAAAACTAGGAAATAGCCAGTGATGTCTTTGCTCTTGCTGCTGCAGACATGGAAATGGATTTTCTTTCAGCCTTCAGTTGGCCCTCTACACTCTACTGCCATAGGCCCAGCTCACAGCTTGCACCACAGTTCTTAAACACCAGAACTTCAAATGTTCCTCTCTCACTCACCTCAGGATCGGCACCTCTGAATACATGGGTCAGGTGACCTGCAATGGGCAAGGGAAAATGAACCAGATTCTTTGAGAAACCTGGAGAGAACCCCAGCATTTTCAGGAGGCCTTCCAAGAAGGTCTCCCAGTCTACATTTTTCAAAGCTGTCCTGCTTGACCCAGCAAATGGAGGAAATGACAGACTCTGCTGCCACAGACTCTCCCATGAAGGGAATGCAAGCCCTGCCAGTTCCCCTGCAAATGTTGCCTACAGAGCCCTGGCTACAGACACACCCTTTTTAGCTGAATGTATTGACAGGAGCTTTACCCAAGTGGCATCCAAATGGTCTTTCTCTTTCCAAATCAACTCAGTCACCAAGAAAGAGCTGGAAGACATACCAAAGCCAGGTTAGGTTACACCCAGGGAAAACCTCTACTTACGTGTCAGGTTAGTCAGGTAATAGCCAGAATAAGCAACACCATAAACTGTGCAAACTGCAGCAGCGAGTTGCCCAATCATTGTGGCACTGCTGTGCAAGTTTGCAGACTGTGCTCTAAGACAAGAAAAAGCAAGGCTCCTGTCAGTGCGCAGCTGCCCACTGAACAAAAGCCACAAGCAGGAGGATGCTCCTGCTCTGAGCAAGCCCAGGAGCTGCTCTGCCACTCTTGGGCCTGCGTGAACCAAGGCAACCTTGTGATGTCACCATGAGGACGTGGCAACTGTTCCCTGACATCACAAAACAAACACTCTGTGTTGGTTTGTGAATTTATGCAGATGGATAGATTGATTTTTGTTAGGTCTAGGCTGCATTTTTACCTCTTTCCCCCCTTGGATGCCTTTTTCACCTCTTATTTTCCCCCTGTGCCTCCTCTGTCCCCTGTTCTTCTGCTGGGTCCGGGAGAAGCTTGGCAGCTGAAGTCCACTGCCCTTGTGTTTTGGGCTTGAATGGCCTTTATGCCAAAGTACAGCAGGTAACCAGGGCTTTGGGAGGCAGAGCCTTTAGAGGGAAAGAGAAATCAGGAACTCACATGCCTGAAACTCCTTCAGCTCTCTTCTACTGTACAATGAGAAATAAGCAAGCTGGGGAGAGGCACATGCAGTCCTTTGAAAAAACATGGTGCCTAACAAGTGCTGTGGGAGAAGAAAATTAGGCAGCAACCTTGCCTTGTTTTCATAGCCGGTGTCTTCTGCAGAACCGGCAATGGGGAGGGGGAGGGGAGGAATAACTTTGATAACCTAGCCTGCCTTGCTGTATACTGATATACTTTGTAGCAGTGAACATAAAAGGTAATACCAGATTCCTATTTAGCATCATGACACACTGCAGCTTCATTGCAAAACTGCCTCAGCGTGGAGAAAATCAGCTTAATATTCTGCCAGTTTAAGTAGATGTGGTGAGAAACAGTGACACAGATTAAAGCAGGTTTTCTAACTTTGTCATCCAGAGGCAACTTTGTGCTGCCTTTTCTTCATTGTATGCACAACATTTTTGAGTTGTTCTGTATCCTTCAGGGAAGCATACACTAGTGACCAAAAAATAAAAGGGGATTATGGCAGTCAATCTCTTTTAACATATTTGCACTGAGTTGTAGCTTAAACTTAGTAACTTAGTACATTTTGATTTCCTTTAGTCATGCAGTGTGGAATAAATGGTGTAGTAACAGCCACAATCCCAGCTGTAAGAACAGCGTGTTCTTGGTCTTAACAGGACATTTTGTACATGAAAGCACCACAATCTTAATGATTCACCTCTTAGGCAAAACCAGAATAGTTCATTGTGTATAACTAGCAGATGATGGAAAAAAACTAATGTCTCTGGGCTGGGACAGAAGCCTGGGAGTCCAACACTTGGAAAAAGAGAGCCGGCAAAGCCAGCCTGTGAAAAACGTGGTTTACTTCTGTTAAAATTTGAAAAGTTTAATAATAAGAAGAAATAACACAATAAGAGATAATAAAAAAAGCAAAATTTACAGACATGTGGGTGCTTGGCAATTTCATCCCAAGGCACACCTTGCTAACAAAGGCTCTTTCCTTTAAAAACAATAGGTTAACACATATTTATAAATTTCATACATCATTTAAACATTCTTTTTGACTTTAGATGTTTAGGTGTTTAATTTAATCTTTTCTCCCCCACCATTCTTTCTTGCAAATAAATTTTCGTGTGGCTCTACAAAGTTGCAAATCCGTTGATAATGGAGGCAATAAATTCATCCTTTTGGAGTCTTTGGTGACCTTGCTGTTGTCTTTACCTAGATAGGATGATGTGAGGAATTTCTGAATTGTCTTTCCCATTTCTTGAGCTGGTTCAGATGTTACTAAAAAGCATCCTACATCACATAGTTTCTATTTTAAGATTATCCTATAGCCTAAATAATATTCATTACACTATTATTAAAAAAACCTATATAAATACAGCATAACTTTCTAACACAACACATACAGTATTCATTTTAATATTTGCAAAAAGCCAATCATATAATTTGTATTCATAACACAGCCCAAGGTGCAGGCACACATTTGGCTCAAGGCAAGAGGGAGCTTGTGCTGCCAGCATGGGAAGGGCCTCCAGGCAAAGGAGCTGGCCGGTGGCAGGAGCAGCTCGTACTGTCATTGCCAGGGAAGGACTGGAGGAGCGGCAGGCACATTGCTGATGGACAACTGTCAAGTTTGAGCAGTCCAATCAGAACAAGAGAGGCTGCTGCTTGTTGTAAAAGTAGTTTATTACATGGCTAGTGTCGTCCTGCTTTTCAACCTTCAAAATTGGAGTCAGAATTTTCTCACATATTCTCATGTAAACAAAGCAATGATTTTTGTAAACATCTGTCTGGTTTACATTCTTTTCTGTAGGAGGGACAATTGATGGACACTTTCTAAGACCAGTGTAATTGAAAAGGTTGAACCTCAATCTTCCAATGTGGTCTCTTTTCTAGAAATCTATATAAACTGAAAGAAAAATTAAACTTTCTCTTTTCCTGCTCTAACTCTGCTGTGGTCACTGCGTTTCCCTCATGACAGTAGTGTGCCAGGCTAGATCAGTCTCATGAATGTCGGAGTGTTACAGTCTGTGCCATTATGCAAAATGCCTTCTAGCATAGAGTCCCCATGCCCCAAGCAGAAGCAACAGCAGCAGCAGCACCCCAATACAATGCATTCTATCCAGAAATCATCCAGTCAGCTACAAATACGATGCTATTACTGTCTTTTTGCACCTATCCCGGTCTAACACAGTTGTGAACAATCCTCGCCATTTCTTACACAAGGTCTACGTCTATAGCCTGTCTATTCTCTCTAGCAATGTTAGCAATGTTATGTTATGTATAGGATTTAGTTAACTTTGCACAAGGTAATGCTACTGAACTTTAAACTGGACTTTAGGGCTTTTCTATCAACTAATACAGTCTCTTATTTGCTTAAGGCACTTAAGGCATATTTTTATGCACCTAAAACTAAACCTTATATTCCCACTTCATGTCTGAGTGACTTTATGTATCTCAGTTTCTCAGAGGGTTTCAAACCAACCCCTGCATTCTTTTCTGCCTCTAAGCCTGTGTGCATGGGGTCCTGGGATATTTCTATCTGGCTTCAAACAGGGCTGGGATACGACTCCATAGGTCTGTTCTCTCCTGGTTCCCAGGTCTCCACACAGTTCAGGTGGTTTCCAGCTGTGACCTCCTGTCCAACAGAGAATCCATGGATCTCACCACTGCAGCTACAATGGGTGGGATTTCATCTCCTTGCAGCTGGGATCTGGGAGCTTTGCAGTGTCCCATGGTGCCACTGGATCACCCATAGGTGCTGGGAATCCAGAGGGATCACGGTGGAACAGATGAAGCATTACCTGGGACACACCTGTGTGGAAGGGCCACCAAAATACATCAGCTACAGTTGAGAGGCTCTGGAACACAAAGGTGGGTGTGGGAGGGGGAAGGGGAGGGGAATTCCTATGGGAATGTGGGATTCAGAAATGGGGGGATTTGGGAATGCAGGAAATGCAGGAATTCCCATGAAATTTCCATGGCTGGATCTCACTCTCATCCCAGTCAGGTGAGAATTCCATGGGTGGGTTCCCCTCAACCCACTGCTATGGGAATACCATGGGGAAATGATTTGAATTGATGACTGGTCCAATGACAGTAGTGAGAAGAGAAGGACTCCCTGCTGGGATTCCGTGGGACATAAATCCCAATCCTTTCCCCAGGCTGGCTCTCTTGTGCCCACGGCAGTGCCAGGGGAGTGCTCTGTCCCTGCCCTGAGTCCAGCACGAGACTTTCCTTGGCTGTTCTCTGCCCTGCCCAGGGCAGGAGGGTACTGCTGGAGCAGCTTTGGTGGCCCTGGGCACCCGGCCAGTCTCCAGCCACTGCAGGTAGCTCCTTGGGAATGTTCCAGAGCAAAGCTTAAAGCAAGTAACAGTTTCTAGAGGGGATTCTTGACCCTTGGCCTGTGCTGGGAGCCCAAGGGCAACAACCCGGGCACAACAGCCCAAAGTACCGGAGATCAGTGTCCCTTGGTTCCCTGGCTGTCCCTTGTCCCTCAGCTGTCCCCTCAACTCTGTGGGGCCAGGGGTGCCAGCAGAACCCAGGATAGCCCTGGGAGAGAACAATTCTGAGCCCCAGCTGGGCCCGTTCTCCCAAGGCAGGCCCAGGTCACTCCCAGCATGGGCCCTGTGGCTCCCAGTCACCTCTAGTATGATCCCAGTCACTTTCAGTTACACTTAGTATGATCTCAGCATGGACCCAGATGTTCCCATTAACCCCTACTATTGTTCCAGGCACTCCCAGTACAGTTCTAGTTACGTCCAGTATGATCCCAATCACTCCCACTGTGATTCCCGTTCGTTCCAGTATGATTCCAGTATGATTCGAGTCACTCTCAGATACACCCAGTATTATTTCAGTAACGTCCTTTGTGGTTCCTCAGTGATCCCAGTCACTCATATTCTCACCTAGTATATCCCTGAAATGGGAAGTTCCCCAAAATTGTGAGAAGCCAGCTGAGTAACGTAATCACACCAATGTGGCTACATACGTTCTTCTTTATTCTTAGCAAAATGGCAGTTTTTATACAGTGTTTAATATTGTTTACAGTGCAAAGCATCCCCTCATTGGCGTGAATCATACAAGAATGTAATTAAACATTGTTTACTTTCACACTTAAGGTGGCTGAAGTGCTCAAAGTAGCATCTATACCAATTACCTCATCAATAAACTACTATCTTTCCCTGCATACCTTAATGTAATTTCTAACTGCACCACAGGTCCAGACCTTTACTCAGGCCTATCCCTGGGCTGACAGGGCCCAGGGCTGACAGGGCCCAGGCCGACTGGGCCCAAGCTGGGTTGCCCAACCTAATTCAGGAGCAGATCATGCCCCTGCTCTCTAAGAAACTCTGCTACATATCCCAGTTGCCCACAGTGTATTTCTACTCACTTCTAATATCTCCCAGTAGCTTCCAACATGATTCCCTGCTCATAGCCACTCCCAGTCACCTCCAGCATGATTGCAGGTCCTCCCTGTATATCCCAGTTTCCCCAACATGGTCCCAGTTGCAGTCAGCCTGCTCCCAGTCACTTCCAGTAGTGTCCTGGTTTAGAGAGACAGGTATCTGCCAGGAAAAACTGGAGTTTTCCCTGGAATGGAGAATGTAACCCCCCTTCCCTCCAAATTATTTTAATTTTGCAATTAAGGGATTTTAGGCAAAGATTTCGGAATAGGAATAGCAGTTCTTTACTAGGAATATTAAAAAAAAATGTACAGAAAGACAAGCAAACAAAACAAACAGAAAAAAACTAAAAACCCCTGACAAAGTCAGGGATGTGACCTGACACCCAGTTGGTCAGGGTGTTAGAAGCAGTCCAGATGAATCCTTCTGGAGTAACAGATGTGGTTCTGTGGAGTAGAGATGATCCCATAGAAGAGTCCAGTGATGACGAGATGGGTCCAGTCTCCCTCTGAGGAATCCAGTGTAGGAACTGACTCTCTGGTGCTTTCCCTTTCCCTTTTATCCGGTAGGAAGTCCAGGGCCCCTCCAACACTGGGTGGAGCATCTCACAATGGGATGATGTAATGTGTCATGTGATTGGTGAGCCTTAATGGGCCATTATC
>VZUI01058676.1:0-33324 GCA_013401135.1 Cettia cetti
AGAATGTTCAGAATTCCCCCTGTGCTCCCTGGGGTTCAGAAATTCAAGAATGTTCAGAATTCCCCCTGTGCTCCCTGGGGTTCAGAAATTCAAGAATGTTCAGAATTCCCCCTGTGCTCCCTGGGGTTCAGAAATTCAAGAATGTTCAGAATTCCCCCTGTGCTCCCTGGGGTTCAGAAATTCAAGAATGTTCAGAATTCCCCCTGTGCTCCCTGGGGTTCAGAAATTCAAGAATGTTCAGAATTCCCCCTGTGCTCCCTGAGCTGTCACAATTCCTGGCCACATCCTGATCATCCATCACTTCCATTCCAATTTCCCTGACTGACAGTCTTTATATCTGAGGGCCAAATTGTGCAACACCTTGACAAATACTCATTAATTTCCTGCAACTGGGTGTATTTTGTATTTTTTTTTTTTTCTTTTGTGGTGGAGTTTCCCAGCTGGTTCATGAGGACAGCTGCATCACAAGAAGCTTTCTCTGGTCATTAATTCCCTTTTCTCCTCTGTTTTTTCAATCCTGAGTTCTCCCACTCTGCTTGAACTCCTGGGGCTGCCAGTCTTGGATCTGGGCTCAGATCCAGCTCATGTTTTGGATGCTGAACTGCCCTGCCTGTCTTTTCCTGCTGGGAAGGACTCCTGGATTCCCATTGCCTCTTTCTTATCTCTATTTTTTCTGCACAAATTCTGTGGCTTTGGGAGGAGCTTTTCTGGTTTGATCCAAGTGAATTGTGCTCTGTGATTTTATGGTGTGAGCATGCAGAGCTCAAAGGATGAGTTTGATATAGAAATAAGCATGAACAGTAATATAATCAGATGTTTTTATAATTCTCTGCAAACATATTCCAAGAATCGGGGGTTGTCAGCTTTCCCCATTAACTGCTCGCTGTTGTAGCAACATCTGACTGTGCTTCTGAAAGAATCTTGGAATGGTTTGGGTGGAAGGGACCGAAATCCCACCCCAGCCATGGCAGGGACACCTTCCACTGTCCCAGGCTGCTCCAAACCCCATCCAGCCTGGCCTTGGGCACTGCCAGGGATCCAGGGGCAGCCACAGCTTCTCTGGGAATCCCATCCCAGCCCCTCCCAGGGAACAATTCCTCCCCAAAATCCCATCCAACCCTGCCCTCTGGCAGTGGGAAGCCATTCCCCCTCTGATTTTGAGTCCTGATTTATCCCTTTGCTGGAAAAGCTGTTTTCCTTTGCCTGGCTAGATTTACTATTCCAGCCCTTAGTCCTAGGAATGTAAAACAGAGTTGAGGGAGCAGGGTACAAAGTGTAGTTCAGTTTTTTCCGTGTATTCCTGAATGAACAAACCCCTTCTTTTGTAGCTGTCTGTAGAATTTCCAGCACCTCTGTGCTCTCCTTGCACCCAGCCTTGTCCTCACAGGGAGCAGAGTGAGGACTGTCCTGCAGTGCTGTGGCTCTTGGTGGAGCTCTCATGAGAGGAGCACTCGGCTTCTTTTTGGAATTCCAGGCAAATCCGTGGCTGTGCACGATCCCGAGGCACTTCCCCAGCACTTGTGAGGGGAGGAAAAGGGAAGAACAATGCCTTGTGTGTGCAGGACAACAAAATACTGAAAAAAACCCCTAAATCTGCCTGCCTGGCGTGGTGTGCTCATAGAAGGGAATTGTTCTTGTAGAGCTTTCCCTCTTTGCCTGCTGCTGGAATGTCATCGCAGTCATTCCCCTCCAGGCCTGGCTGTGCTGACAAAAGAGCTTTTGATCTGATTATTAGCACTGAGAAATGGGCTGTGGTCATTACATACCTTCCTTAAAATCTGCTTTTCCCCCAGGTATTTGGGGAGGACAGGAGTGAATTCATCTTGGTGTCACTTGTTGTTTGCAGTGACTCAGGCCAGTGGTGTTTTAATTACAGCCCGAGGTGTCTGATGAGCCTGGAGGGGAGGTGACTTCCAGTGACAGAGCTGAACGAGGAGAAAAATCAGTATTTAAATATTCAGCCAGGGCCAGATACCTGCAGTGAATCCCCTCCACCTGAGCCAGGCCTGCTGCTCCCTCTTCCATCAGCTCCATTATTATGGAGATCAGCGTCTCCAAAATAACATCCAGCATCTTCCAGGACTTTCTGCTGTTGGATCATTATAATTCAGGAAGAGTTTAATAGCAGCCCAATGAATTCACTAGATTAGGCCCTAATCATTTCAAGACAGATGGGCACAAATTAGCTATCACAGGGCTGAGGGCTGGGTAAGTATTGAGCTAAATGTTTAATGACACAAAATCCCAAAAATGAGCTCTCCCATAGGCAGGGAAGCACAAGGAATAAAAAACCACCCAGTGCCATTTAACTGGAACGTGAGTGGCTTCAGGATGTGGAGAGCAAACACTCCTGGGCTTCTGGGGGGAAATAAAAGCTCCAGCACAAGTCCAGGGCTTCATCCCCAGCCTGGGAATGAAGCTTTCCATGGCTTTCCACTTGGATGTGGCTCCTTTTTGCTGGGTGAGTGTGAAATCCTTTGCCTGGATCCTCCAGGAGTTGGGAATAAATGATCACAGGACCTTGTTGTTTCAGTCCCAGCTTCCTTTCCCCTTTTTTTCCCGTTCTTTTCCTTGTCCTGTGAGCACCAACACTTTGTGGATAACTCATGGAGTCACAGCGGGATGCTTCCAAAGGTTGTCCATGTGGATTAGGGAGCTGGGGTCAGGCTCTGCTGTGTCCTGTTGATGAAGGAAAATCCACATTTCCTGCTGAATTGTTCTGTTGGGTTTGTATTTACAGATCAGCTCGTTCCCACTCCAAAACTGAAGGAATTAACTGGCTGGGGATAAATACTCCCAGCAAACATTAATATTAAATAAATAGAATGATGGGATTAATCCCATTTTATGTATTATCAAAAGTTTGTTTGTCCTTTTTGTAATCTTACAAATGAATGACATCAACCCTTCTCCCTCCACGGCTTTGCTTTTTGATAAACTCTGCAGGAGAATATGAGATAATTTACAAAAAGAGGCATTCTGGAAAAATCCTTGTCTTGAAAGCTCTCACTTTGCAGTCCCAGGAGGATAACTTTCAGTTGGTAACAACTTAAAAAATAAATCATGTCATATAAATGTATAAAACCCTGTATGAAGCAGGAAGTTTGCATGTGAGGAGTGAATCTTAAATCAGGCTCCAAAAGCTCTGCCTAAAGAGCTGCCTCTTGTCATTACCTGCCTTGCCACTGATTTTGAAGGTTTAGTATTTCACCCTCTTGGATCTGTTTAAAGTTTAAAAACGTTCCTGGGAGTGCCAGCTCCTCTTAGCAGGAACCTGAAACCGGCTGGAGTGGGGAGGCAGGGAAGCTTCCAGGCCCTCCTCGGGAGCTGAGCTCACACAGGTGAGCAAACAGAGCCTGCAGCTCCTCTTGGCCTTTTTGTCCCACTTCTGTTTGCCTTGGTTTCAAACATTTCTGTGATCACTGCCCAGCAACGTTTCTGTTTGTTCAGGACCATTGGATGACAACACGGGTCATGACCGTGTTGTATTTAGGATATATTTTAAATTTTTTTTCAGAATGAAGAATTAAGTTGTATTTTAAAAAAAACCCTCTGGTTTAAGATCATATTATTTAAAGTGTTTTCCCCCAAGTTGGCACCTACAAGGAGGCTGGAGAAGGAATTTAAGGCTGTGGGTAGGACAAGAGGGAATGGCTTTAGGATGAAGGGGGAAGTTTTAGATGGGATCTTGGGAAGGAATTCCTGGCTGGGCTGGAATTCCCAGAGCCTGGATCCCTGGCAGAGCCCAAGGCCAGTCTGGATTGGGATTGGGATGGTGGAAATTGTCCCTGCCATGGCAGGGCTGGAATGGGATGGGTTTGAAGTCCTTCCCAACCCAACCCATTCCATTTTTCTGGGAATCCTTACATGAACTCCACAATCCTGTTCCTCGTGCCCTGGTAGTGCATTAAATTTTAATTGTGGTTGAGTCCTGAATAGATTTTAGATCAGCAAAAACTCAACCAGCAGATTTGTTAAGTATTACAAAGCCATCTTTTGAACGCTGTGACAGAAATATCCAGGTTGGATCCTCTTGTATGAGGTTTCAGCCACGAAATAACTCCTCATTTTCCCCAGCCCTGAGTAGCTGCAAACCCTCCTGTTTCACAGCAAACAAACCTTCCTGTGAAACAAAACCACAGCAAAATGTGCAAGATAAATTCTGATCCTGAATGTGCAGCGAAGAGAAGGGTTCTGGATTAATGTTTGATCTGGCTGTAATCCCTGGCTTTGAATTTGTCTGTTTTTATGAGCTGCTCCAAAGTGATATTGAAGTGGGTGATTACAGGATGAGAGAAAAGAGAATGAAGTGATTTCTCTTCCACCATCACCACCAGGAATTAATTACTGGGGTGGTTTGAGGAGATGCAGCTCCTGTTTTCCTGAAGAATCTCAAATCCTGCTCCCTTCTTTCCCTTGATTTATCCCAATTAGCTGTACACTGCTTTAATTCTGGGGCCTGAAATGGAGAGAAGTTTATTTCTTTATTTCAGGTTGCACTTCTAACCTAATGTGAAATTTCAGCACAATTTTTAAGTTTATGGGGTTTGTTTTGTTTGGAGCATTTTTATTTTTGTTTGGGTTGTTGTTTGTTTGGGGTTTTTGCTATATTTGTTTGGGAGTTTTGGTTTGGTTTGGTTTGGTTTGGTTTTTTGGCTGCTTGGGGTTTGTTTTTTTTTTTGGTAGATTTTTTTTTAATGGCTGTTGAGGAATTTAAGATTTTTTAAAAGGCTGAAAAGTTGTTTGTCAAGAGCTGCTGTGAAAAACTTCCAGAAGCAGCCAAAGTTACAGCTCTGAGCCTGTTTCAGTGATGCTCAGGGAGCAAAACATGCAGTTTTCCTGATAAATAAAGTCACTTTTAATTAGCCAGCCTTAATGAACGGCATCTCAGCTTTTCATTTACAAATTGCCAGGGCAGAGCATGTGGAGTTGCTGGAATAATTGTGGCTTTCAGCAGGAAAGAAGAAATGAGGAGAGAATGGCTTTTTGAGCCTGTTCCTGTGGAAAGGCTCTGACAAGCAGCACCAGTGTTAAAGTCCTTTTTGGTGCATCTGTTTTAACATTGTACTAATATAATATTATATTAATATAATGTTATATTAATTTAATAATTAATGTTATATTAATTTAATATATTAATAAGTTGATACAATATAATGATACAACATTGTATTTATATACATTTATAACATTATATATAACATTCTATTGGACTGTTATATAAACATTCACTTTAATTCTTAGCAAGTTGAAAAATCTGATTTATTAATGCTCACTGACTGCTTGAAGGCTCAGCAGTGCTGAAGAAATGGCACTTGGGTATTGCTCTCTTAAATAAAACCCTCACTGAGTTTGGTTTGTTTGGTTGGGTTTTTTTTTTGCTACCCCTCAAGACAAAAAATCCCTGGGAACTCCTGGGTTGGGGTTTTTTTTGCTGTTTAAGTGTGGCATGGAGTGATGTCCCTAAGTCAGGTGGCTTTGCCTGGAGCCTGGTGGGTGACACAGCACTGCACGAAAATTTGCACTATTTATAGAGTGTTCTTTGAGCCAGAAAGTTCTGCTTTAAAAGATACCATTTTGTGATTTTTCTCTTTTTCCTGCCTGGCTTCACAGGAAAGGAAGGAAGGAGCCTTTGGGCAATTAGCTGTGATTTAAACCCTAACTTTTCTCTGAATTTAGTTTATCAGATGAGAAATTCAGCAGAGTTTCAGTTTAAAAAGGCTTTTGTTTCCAAAGGAAGATGGAATCTGTGGTGGTGGCACTGCCTGGCACATTTTTAAACCATCCCTCCAGCCTCACCCTCAGAAATTGCTGTGGTCCATATGCAAGGAAAACAAGTTCTTTGGTTAATTAACTGGCTGAACCAAATAGGTCCCCAGGTTTATTTCTATCCCATTTAAATCAGTTTTTTCAAAGATATTTTGTCTATCTTGACCCAAAACAATTCTTTAGTGTTTATACATCTGCAAAGGAATAAACTCTGCATCTGGAATTTGTATTTTCCTGGCTGGTTTGATTGAAGGTTCTTGAAATACTGTGTTTATCCCTGCTGCTTTTTGGGCAGACTGGGATACAGATCCATTTTTGATGTGCTGTTGGCAGCTCCTCCTGCACTGCTCAGGTCTCAGCTGCCTTGGGCAGCTCAATCCCTGCTGGATCCAGGATTATCCTCCATCCCTCCTGGATTATCCCACTCTCCAGGTGATTCAGGGTCTAAGAATTGGCAGGTGTAAAGATCTCTGTGAGTTACCAATAGAAAACATTCCCTTGGGATCTCCAGGAATACAGATGTGTGAAGTGTTTTACCAATGGAAGAAAATTATTCTGAAAAACAAGCTCTGGCATCAAAACAATCCAGGAAAAATGATCCACGCCTGGTTTTTTTGGGGAGAAGTGCCCCCAGCTCTCTCTCTCTCTCTGTCCAAAGTGCCAACTCTGTGGTCTCAGCTTTAAAAGGCTCTTCAGTTTCCCCTAAACTGAGGAATTATTCATAGCAGAATGTACATCAGAGCTATTTTTAGAATGTGCAGGCTCGAGATTATTCATTTTATATTTACTTGGGGATTTCGACTCTGGTTTCATCCTGGGGAGCACAGAGGGAGCTCTCTGTGAAAATACCCTGAGCTCTCAGAGGGAGGGAGGAAAAACTGGGCCTTGAGGGGTTGTTTGTGCATTATGGAAGGGCTTTGGTCTCCTTAATTAATTTTCTACTCATTACAAGAAAGAAAGAAAACACCAGCTCCACGGGAGGCATTGCCAGTGGGTGTTCGGGTCAGGCTCAGGCACATCCACGCTGCCTTTATCCCGTGTTAAAAGCAGAAATGTAATATTGGCACGGAGATTTTTAACAGAATCGGGCCTTGGCTGTGTGGTTTGTGTTTTCTCTGCATTTTCACACAGGATAAATGGCTACAGTCAAGTATTTTTTGAGCTGTGAGCAGCCTTTTCTCAGAGCAGGGGGTTGCTGGTGGTGTTGTGTGAGCTCAGAGATGAAAACCACCCTGCAAAATCACCCCTCAGAGGGAGTTTTTCCCACCAGCAAAGAAATTTCAGGGAAAAACTTCATTTTGCTGCCACAGAGCTGCTCTCCCCACACATGGCAACCCCAAACCCAGCTTTGTGGAAACCTTTAAAGGGCACCGAGGAGAAACCCAAGCAAAGCCTAGAAAATATTCAGAGGAGAAGATCTGGTGGAGAAAAAAAAAAAACCACTTTAAAGGGCTTATTTAGTGTGAAATAGCTGCAGAGGAGTCACTGGAGTGTTCCCTCCGTGCTTGGCCATTAATATTTATCTTGGAGGAGCTGAGGAGGCAGAAAGGGAAATGCTTTGGTGTCGGTCCATTAGGCTGGAGGGAGACAGGAGATCACATGAAGGTGTTCACTGACCCTGCAAGACGGATCTCTGGCAATAACAGAAATATTCTGAAATATGTTCCTGTTTTGAGGGCTCCTGAGGGAAGCTTTTGTGTTAATGGCTTGCCCAGGGTTAAAGCTGGGACCTGCTCAGCCTAATGACCCTTCCCAGCCAGGCCTGGGGAGGAAAAAGGAGCTGGAAGTTTCTTCCCAGCCCCAAGTGCACACCCAGGGTCGTGTCTGAGACCCAGGGTCATGAATCCAACCCTGAGCTGAGTTCGTAGAAGAATTTGGCTCTTGAGATAGCTCAGAGTTGGTTTCTAGACTGTTCTTCACAGGGAATTTGCAGCTGGAGATGTTTCTGTGAAGAGTGTTGGTGTGGATCTATAAAGAGCCAACTTTTCTCCTGTACTGACCAGAACTGGTTCCTAAAATGAAGCAGAAATTCCTTTTCCCTGACTTTAACATCCTGAGAAAATCATCAAATAGTGCCCAGTGATGACAACAACATCAAATAGTGCCCAGTGATGACCTTGAAATAAGGAGGCTGCCCTGCTCTATGGGGATTTTTTTTGGGATTACTGTTTCCAGTTCCTATTTTCACTGGAATTCTGTCACAGGTCATAAATACAAAACACACCTTGCATTCACTGAGCTGTAACTCCTCGGTGAAGCCTCAAATACAGCAATTTATTAAAGGTGCTTTGAGAGATGCACCCAAAAACAGAGTTAGGAATATTTGTCCCTTATCTTTCATGTTTTGCAGGAAAATCTGTCTTGTCAGCTTGTGCTGGATGAAATCATTGCCCTAAACTGAATATATTGATATATAGGAATGCTTGCAGTTGTGTTCCTGGAGAGCAGCTGCAAAACCACAGGCAGCAGAGCACTACCAAGAATTAAAAATCACAGAAGCATTTAAAATTCTCCAGGCTTCACTACAGTTATTTTGGCCTGTTAATTATTTGAGTTTTCTTGTTCATTCTTTAGGAATGGCTGCAAAGACTGCTGTAGTACATTTATATAAATTTCAATCTATATTTTATATAGATAATGTATATTTATAATTAAATGTTAATATTATTTATATATTTATATATTTTAATATATTTTTATATTTTATATAGCTACATATTTATATATTTTTTATATATTTTTCTATGTATCTATATGTTAATCTATATCTATCTATCTATCTATCTATCTATATATATATATACACACATATATATGTAGGTTGGGGTTTGACCCTCTGTGGCAGAAATACCAAGTTTTGGATCATGGGCTGCCTGGATATGTGGAATTTGGCTGTAATACATGAATTTTATGTTGTCAGAATTCCCCTTTCCCTTGAACCATCCCATCCCATTCCTTCCTGTGGTGTCCCTGTGTGGGAGGGCAGCTCTTAATTCCCTTTTTTCCCCAGAATGGGAACTTTTCTTTCTCCAGCTTTTCTCCTTTCCTCCTCCCCTCATCCCCTGCCTGCCTCAGCATTTCTCCCTGGCAGTGGGGGTGCAGCATCCCTTGCTGATGGAGCTCCTGGCAGTTTGCAGGCTGGAATTCAGCAGTTTCTGTCCAGCAGGATCCTGCCCTTGGCTGGCATTAATAGTGTCATTTTCTATTCCTATTCATCAGCTTCCTGGAAGGACAGCTTCCCCTGGAACAGGAGCTCAGATCCCAGAGCAGGAGGGAATGATGGAAGCTTTAAGTGTACAAAAAGTGGCATTTTGTGGTATTTTCTCCCCTTGCTCTCAGCAAACCATCAGCTCCACATCCCTGGGAGTGCAATCCCTTTTCCACAGCAGTGCCAGGGTGGGATTGGGATGGGGCAGCTCTCTGTGCTGCATTTCAGGGTGCACCACCTGCCTCAGCTTTGGGAAAAGCTCATTCCAGCTGCATGGGTTGGAATTCACCTTGGCCCAGCTCCTGGCATTGCAGGGAGCAACCCCAAGTTGTGTGCACACATTTTTCCTGCCCTGCACAAGTGCACCTGGGTTGTTTCAGGTGCATCCCAGCGTTTCTCTTGGCATGGTTTCTCCAGGTGAGACCTTGTTTGTGCAGGAATTGTTTGCTCTGCGTGGCTGAATGGGCTCCCAAGTGTTCCTCTTCACCTCTGAGAGGGTGAAGGTGAAAGCAGCTCACCTTGGGGGCGGAATTTTGAGTTGCCCCTTCAGTTTTGGGTGGTAAAAGCTGCTCAGAGATGATGGAAAGCCTGGCTGTGAACAGTTTGCCTTTTATGACAATTTATTGTTGCATTTTCCCTCAGTAATTGTACTTGTTTTCTGTGGTGCACCCACATCAGCACTCAGGTAAAGCCAAGCACCAGGAGTCTGAAGTTGAATTAATCTGTCTGCACATTTTGAACAGAAACATCATCAACCCCAGTGCCAGGCTTGCCCTGATAAAGAATTTATGAAAACAGATCATGTTATTGCAGATTTACCAGGGAAATGATTTTGTGTACACAAGCTTTAAAAAAAGTGACAAGGTTTAAAAGTGACAAAGGTCACTTTTATGTCCTGTCCCAACTCCAGGAGCTGTGTTTAAGTCCATTATTTTGGTTTTGGAAATCTATAAAATGAAAAATAGAAATGTCCCTGTGCAGATAAAAGCACATCACTGTTTCTCTGGGTCCCATCATAGACATAAATCCTGCCAGGTCCTGCATCACCTTCAAAAAATGGTCAGAATGCTGCAAATTGTTCTGCTCCAAGCAATGCTGGCAGCATTAGGCATAAATGTTGATCCTGGGATGATAAACCCTGGCTTCTCTGTGCCTCTTCCAGGCTTCAGATTGGCACCAAGGGCTACAGAACATCAAATCCCCAAAATACTCCACAACTCCTACTCCCAAACCAAACCATCTCCTTTTTTACTCGGCTGCTGTGTCAGAAACAACAAAGCAGGCTGGGGCTGTCAGCAGCCAAAAGCAAGGAGAGCATTTCCCTGCATTTCCCTCCCAGCTTTTCTGGCAAGGGCTGCACATCATTTATCTTTAAACACTTCTGCTTTGCTCTGAGTTGCCTTTGGAGTTCAAAGAGACGACAGCTTTGGGGAGAGGAATTTTGTTGCAGTGTGTGTAAAGCAAGAGGGTGTTTGTGTAGTACTTGCCTGGCACTAGAGAGGCTGAATTTATTATTTATACAGGTGGTATAATATAGATAGAGAGTGAATGGATTTATTAGAGCTTGTCTTGTTCAGAGGGATGTAATTCCTGCAATATTCCACGTGCTGCTGCCCTCAGTGAGGTGTAATCAGTACAAGCAGCTTGAATGAAATTTTTGGATGGAATTAATGTGGTCAGGGATTCTGGGAGCATCATCAGCTTCCTCTCAGAATCTTTAGCTGGTCACTCCTGACCCCACCGTGTCCCCAAATGCTGCTGTGGGTGTTTGGGCCTGGAGAGATGGAGAAATCCCACATTTTTGGCAGGAAAATCCCAGACCAACAGCTTCACCTGTGCTGGTTTTGTCACTCCTGGAGCAGCAGCAATTTCAGGGTGCAGAGGGAAGGGCCATGAACAGGAGTGGGGTACAAGAGGGATGGAACCACACCCAGACTTCTCCTGCTTTTCCTCCGTCTCCAGAGGGATTTTAGAGAGAGGGAAATTCCATCTCTTGATTTTTCAGCATTTCATTTCAAAGGCAGCACTGGAGAAGCAGCAGGTTCCTCTAGCAAAAGGTGCAAGCTGTTCTTGTCTTCCTGAAATGAAGAAATGTGAGGTTATTCCTTAACCCAGGAAATCCAGGGCTTTGTAGTTTATTCATTTATTATTAACATTTAGGAATGTTGCTCATGTATTCCAAAATGCTCCATTCTGATATATGGCTTTGTACTCACATCTGAAGCAAAAATTATATCTGAAAGTCAAATCTTAACTCTATCACAGCATCCTTAGTTCTGTGCTAAGGTTTTCATTTGGGTTCTGGGATCTATTTCTGCAATGTTTGTGCCATTATAAATTCAGGGAGAAAATCCTGATGGGTGAGTCCCATGTCAGCAGCAATTTGGGCACTTGTATCAGGAATAAAACCCCCCTGGTTAATGATTTTTAAGCATTGCATGTATGTGCCCAATAAACTCTGCAAGTTCAGAGGTGAAGGCACTCACAGTTAGAGTGAGAGTAGGAAAATGCCCTTTAATTTACTGTTTTGCTTTAAATGCTTGAAGAATTAGAAAAGCAGAGTTAACATTCTTAAGGCTGCAATCCCCTAAATTTAAAAATGGAGTTAAGTTTCTGCTCTTTGCAGTGTGTCCCACACTTCCCCCACACTCATTCTGTGCTGTTCACACTATTAGATATAATTTGTAGGGTTTTTTTCTTTTTAAAGATGCTAATTTTGCATTAACAGAAGGAAAAAAAATAAATCCTTCCAGCTGATGGAATTAAAATGCATGGTCGTGATTTCATCTTCACTCAGTGCTGGGGATGAAGTTCCTGAGCTGGGAGGGTGGCTGAGGACAGGGATGGGACAGAGCTGTGCCCCTGAGAGGGAATCTCTCACTAGACATGCCGAAATCACAATTTATTTTCCTATTTTCCCTGGGATTCAGCCTTCAGGTTTGCCAGGAAAGTCAACAGCAGCAGCAAGCTTTGCCTGTAGTCACAAATAACTTCAGGCAAGCAGTTTGTGTTTGGCTTTCCTTAATTCCAGTGATTTAATTCCTGTTCCCTCTGCTCCATAAAACTCAACTGGGCTCCATGTAAGCCCCAGCTCCACTGCTGCTGTTCCCTTTTGTAATCACCCATCTTTAACGAAGTGGAGAAGTCAGAAATACCAACTGCTGCAAGCACTGAGAAGCTGGGATGGCTCTTTGGTGCATTGGTGCAGCATTCCTGGGATTGGCCAGGAGCTGGGATCTTGGTGAGCTGTCCAGAATCATCATCATCATCATCACCACCACCAAACACGAGGAGCCTCCTTAGCCCCAAACTTCACCTCCTCCTCAAGGTTGTCATCTCCTCAGCAGAGCCCAAGCACTCAGAAGGAAGCAGCTGTTTGGTTTAAGCATAAATTCACCCATTTTCTGCAGCCTGCTCATTAAATTTGAACTTCTGCAGTCTTTTCCAGAAGGGCTTGGAGCAGGATTTTCCCTTTGCTGGGATAAATGAGTCCTCTCTGGAGATGCTGGGCCTGGGAGGTATTGAAGGGTGATGTTGCACAGGTTTTAAAGCTGGCAAACACCATTATATTTATTAAATTAACCTCTGGACTTGCTTGAGAATAGCTCAAAACCCCTGACACAGAGCAGACAGCTTTTTTTGGTTTATGGCCACAGTTTGGGTACAATTTACTTCATTTGTCATCTTCTGTAATTATTTTTCTAATGCTGCATCTAGTGCAGGGACAATGTGTGAATTTGAATAAGCTGTGAAAAGCTGCTCATGAGGGGAATAACAATTTAGGAGTGTGGAGGTAGTTACTTAAATTCATTCATTTATTTTTAAAGAGGGAGTTTCTTTATCCTCTTTATTTTCAACCTTTATTATTAATAATGTTGTGGCTTGTCCCCAAACACTCCGGGGGGTGTGAGTTATGTGTTATTGGGAGGGCAATTTCTTTCAATTAACCTGAATTAGCTAAAGTGGAGTCAGATCAGCAGGCAGGGATTGGAGCTGCTGACCTGAGCAGTGGAACTGAAATGGGGAACAAACCTTTGCAGGGAACTGTGAGAGCATGGAGAGCCTGGCAATAAAGTGCTTTAATGAAGGGTGCAGTCACCATCCCTGAAGTGTTTGTAAATGTGTGGATGTGACACTTGAGGACGTGGTTTAGTGCTGACCCTGGTGGTGGTGCTGAGTTGCACTCAAGGGCCTTAAAGTTCTTTCCCAAATTTAAGGATTCTCTGATGAGTTTGACCCATCCTGCTCATTTCCTGGTGTGTAATTGGATAATTTCCTGCTCATCTTCCAACCTTTAAAACTCTGGGAGGGGTCCCACGTGCCCTGGTGTGAAGGAGGCTCCACATCTGGCAGGATGAGGGGAGATGGTGTTAAAGTGGAAAAGGAAAGGTTGGGATTCAGAAAATCCCTCCCTGTCAGGGTGGGGAGGCCCTGGATGTCACTCCTGGAGCAGCAGCAATTTCTGGGTGCAGAGGGAAGGGCCAGGAACAGGAGTGGGCTACAAGAGGGGCTACTGGATGGATCCAAGGGCAGCTTGGCCAGGGCTTGGAGCACCCTGGGACAGTGCAAGGGGCCCCTGCCCATGGAATGGGGTGGGATTTAAGGTCCTTGCACCCACAACACTTTGTGGTTCCACAGCTCCTCTCCAACTTGTCTTCCCCCAGATCCTCAGGCCTGCAGAAGCCCAAGTTTTTGGACAAACCATTTGTTTTCATCCTCCCTTTCCCCCGGGCTGGGAAGTTCTGTCTGAGGCCAGCCCCGTTCCCCCTCCTTGCTGTCCCTGCCTCCTCCTGCCCTGCTGCTGAGCCAGGCTGTTCCCACATCTCCTGCTGCCTTTGCTGGGAGCTCCAGGCAGAGCCGTGCTCTGCTCTCCCAGGCTCTGACCTTCACAACTGCACCAGATGCTTTTGCTTCTGCTACTCATAAATCACTTCCTATTCTTTTATCAGGGTTTTTTTTTTTTACTCTTCTCCTTTTTTTGCCAAGCGCAGGGCTTTATTTTCCAGCTGTCAGCACTTACTTAAAGAGTGCCAATGTCACTCCCCGTGAAGTGCTGCCAGGTGGGGACAGAACTCCCTTATCACCTGCTGATCTCTTCCTGAAGTATCTCTCTACTCAGATTTTATCTCCACTGTTTAAGATCTCTCCTCTCAGGTTCTTTATTTAGGAGAAACTCAACAATTCTTGTGTCATTGTACCCTCCAGGAGTTTTGTTTCATATTTGGATTTTGCAGTTCCTGTTCTTCGTGAAGGAGAGCCCAGATTGGTGGAATAGGATAAAAAAGCATTTATCCAGAGGGATGTTCCGTGCAGGAATCTGCACTCTGAGCAGATCAGAGCTGGGCAACTCTCTCTCCCAATTCTATTTTCCCACTGAATTTCATGAAAGAATTCTGTGTTTTGTTCTTTTCTCTCCATAAAGAATATTTCCTCAGTCTCACAGCACGAAGCTGCACTCCTCCTCAGTCAGGTGCTTTGGGCAAATTCACTGTTCTGTCTTTCTTCACATTCCCTTCCAAACTCTTGTGGCTGCACTGAAAGGAAAAGAAAGGAAATTTGTAAATACCATCCACTGAATTTGATTTTCCTTTCCATCCCTTTCTCCTCATGCTGTACATTGGAAATGTGGAACATGCAACACAATTAAGAAACAACAGAGTTCATTAAAACCCACAACAGAGCTCTGGATTTTTGGGATTGACTCAAACGAGCATCTTGAACCAGGACCAAGGAGCAATCCTGTGTTCAGCCCAGCCAACAACATCCTTTGGAAATGTTCTTGGACAGCACCACTCCCAGCAGTGCTGATGAAAAGCTTTAATGGCACAAATTTGCTGGTGGCTAAACACAGAATTAGGAGGGCTCTTCCTCAAAGCTGGCAACTCTCTGCCTGGAAAACGAGGGGATTGTTTGGATTTAGTGGCAAAAGAAACAAAGCTGGGAAAAAAAAATCCTTCATGGGCTGCTCAGGGAGGTGCTGGGCTTGTTATTAACGTGGAATTCAGCCCATCCAGGGGCAATCCTTGGCCCCTTTTTTGGGGGTTGTAATGTCAGTGCCATGGGAACGTGGTGGGAAGGAGCAGGACTGTCCCTGTGGAGGGTAATTGGTGATAAATCAAGTTTGCCTTGCATCTGGGTGGGAAAACTGCCTGGCCAAGGGAAATTTTGGGACAAAAGCGTGGCCACGGGGCTTTCCTTGGTGTTTTAGCTGGTCACATTCCTGGTTTTCCGTGTCCCAAACCGCACCTGCATTTGAACAATTCTTGTTTTTTTCATCATTTGTCACTCATTCCTTCAATATTCTGTCAACATTCCTTTATTTGATGTGGGCAGGCTCTGTTTCCCAAGGTCCCATCCCTGTCTCCGGGTGTTTTTTGGATGTTGGTGTGAGTGGGATGTGAAAATGGAGCCCAGGCTGGATCCTGGAGCAGGAATTTCCGTGCCTTGAGTGTTATTCCAACTTTTCTGCTGGCAGCTTCCACGCAGGGCGGGTGTTTTGCACATCAGGACACAACAATTCCATTTTGAAATGCAGAATTCACAAACATCCTGTCCACTCGTGTGGTGACACAGCTTCCAAAAATGCCTCCCAAAATAATCCTGAAAGGGACACATCAAAGAGGGACCTTGTCAAAATTTCCCTCAAAATAAACCTGCAAACAAAGCCCTGGCTGGGATGTTGGAATTAATAACGGTTTGTGTCTCTTCCTTGCAAAAAGATCTGTGAACTTCAAGGTTTGTTATCTATTTATAAAGCATTTTCTCTCTCAGTGGTTTCAGAACTGTGGATTTTAATTTGATTTATGAGTTAGGGTAAAGGTAGGCTGGCTTTTCCTTCCATTCTACATCTGTGTGCAGGCAGTGGGGAAAAATTAATTCAATTATACTGCCCATAATGATTGCACTCTTCCCTGGAAGGGGATACCACCTTCCAAGCACTTTATTTAGAAATAATACATAAATTATATCTATAAATTACACCCATGTTCTGTACAGGAAAATGAGATTTATTTTCCTCTGTTTATTGAGGTTTAGGAATATGTCAGATATCCTGTTCTGTTCACACCACTCGCTCTGGAGCTTCCTTCCATTTTCCTTCACTTCCAAGGAATTTTTTAATCATGGCCACCCCATTTTTTCCCAGGAAACCTCCGTGCAAATTGATTTAAATGCTTCATGCCCTTGGTTTTGTCTTTCTGTGACCTGATTGAGCTCTTTAATCCTGCACAACGAGGCAAACCAGCAATAAAACTCCAAGTTTTACCCTGCCACCTCCAGTGGTGCCACCCAGACTTCAGGCAGGCCAAAATATTCTATTTTTAAACCCAGAATAATGCTTTGAAGTATTTATTCCAGCCAGAAAAGGCACTGGGATCAGCACAAACTGAATTTTATTTATGCCAGAGGTACAAAATAAAAGGGTTTTGCTCAGAGACACACAGAGATTGTGCCTTGCAGAGATTTAGGCCTGGAAATGGGAATACTTTGATTTTTTTTTTCCTGCTTAACCATTCCTTGGCTTAAGGATTTTTAAATGTCTTTGTTGGTTTCTTGCAAAGGAATAATTGGTGCCACAAAGCTGCCACTGGGGTGAATTATTCTGGGTATTAATGCAGATTTTCACTGGTCAGGTTTCCAGCTGTCAGCACATCTGGTAGATTTATATTTATTTTATATTTACAATCTATATTATATATTATGTCTATTATGTGTATATTTTAGATAATATAGAATAGATTGTATATAATATGTATAATACATATTGCATAATATATCAACTTTAATATATTTATTATCTATTGTATATTATATAATACATTATATATTTATTGTATCTTTTAGATATTAAATACTATCTTTAATTTTTTTAATATTTTCTGTATTTTAAATACATATTTCATATAGTGCAGTGGTGGAAACTGGGGGGAAAAAACCCTCTCTCTTTCCCTCTCCCAATGCCCCACAAAGCAGAAGTTTCAGGATTTGCATTCCCTGGTTTTCCTCTTGGGATTCCTGCAGTTGTTCATGACCAAAAAATATCAGAAGGTCCCAAAAAAAAAAACAAAACAACAGTGATGGAAATATCGAGGAAAAGCTTTTGCTTCCCTTCTTTCTGGTGACACCATTTGGTGTTTGATTAAAAACTCCAAATCTGGCACCTCTTTTTATGCAAAACAGCCTGAATTGGAATTTCTCCCGAATTCCCTGTGGGATTTCCCCCAAATTCCCTGTGGGATTTCTCCCAAATAATTCCCTGTGAGATTTCCAGCTCGTGGCATTTTCTCCATGAACACTCCCAAGAAATTGCATGGGAATGATTTTATTAGATGCCTTTCAAAGCTAAATTCGTGTTAGTCCTTGTAGAAGGGAACAAGCTGCAGGTTATTTTGGCAATATTTAGTAAGAGAAAAACAGATTTTTTTCTCGTAATTGATTTCACTTTTAAAAACCACAACGCTAAATCACTTAGAGATGTTGTTTCAGTGGGTTTCTAGCTCTGTTTCTAAGAGAAAATCAGATTCTTTCTTGGCCACCTACCTATGAAAACATTTTAACAGTTTTTTTGCTTGACCCTCTAGTTATATATTTTATTTTACATAATTCCTGTGAGCTCTGAGAAGGGCCAAAGAGAAAACCACAGGAATCAGCAGGAAAAAGCATTTTCTCTCATGCACGTCCTCCTGATGCATATAAAGTACAATTTAAAAAGGTTTTAAGGAGTTTTATTCCTCCTCAGCCATACTCCCTAAATGTGGAGTGCTCAGAGTTTGATTTTTAAGCCCAGCTGAGCTTCACTCTTTTATTTATTCTCTGCTTTTTTAAGGTATTGAAGAACCACAGAATCATTTAGGTTGGAAATTACTTTAAGATCATCAAGCCAAATAATATTTAGCAGATCATAAAGCCCCAAAATCTACAAAATGCACTTTAATGTTCAAAATTCATGATGCAAAAACAGCGCAGCGAGAAGAAGAGGTGGGGTAGCAGAGTTTGGGCTCTGCTGGAAAGTTGAGGCCTTAAATTCAATGTTTTGAAGGGGTTCAAAGAGAATAAAATGAGATTATGTAGGAAAGGATGCAAAGAGCTGGGATTGGGGGAGGAATGGGAGTGGGGAAGCCATGCAGAGAGGCCAAGGGCAAAAGCACAGCAATGAGAAGTAAAAATAGCAGGATAAAGATCATTCTGGTACCAAAAAATAGCCTGTAGCTCCTCGTGTGTGCATGTGAAACTGGAATAGTGACCAAAATAACCTCCATGGAAAAGAAATCCAGGATGTTTCCCCAGCAGCTCTCCAGAAAAATCTGTGTACGGGTGGCAGGGAGGAAACAGCTCCTTGGGAAACAGCTTTTTTATCCATAAAACCAGTTTTATTTCTCAATTTGATTGCTGGGGTTAAATACTTCATTTTTCAGGTACTTTAATCTGCAGGTCTTTAAAAATATAATATCCCCCTAATTGTATCCAATGAAAACATTCATTGCATAATTTTGTGTTTGGATTCATTCACCCCCCCCAGTTTCTGCCTGATTTCCAGACAGCAGAGTTTATTGCAGAGCTTTAAAAAACCAGATTAGAATATTATTTTAAGTGTCGGGAAACATCAAGCATTTTATCATGATTTCCTGCAGTCATTGCTCTTGCAAATTAGATTTCCCACTTCACTAAAATCCACTTTATGAAAATACTGCAGCCACGTGTGGGGGAAAGGGAGATTATGGGCTCCAAAATGGAAATAAGGAGTTCAGAAATAGCCCTGATTCCATTTTCCTGGGCTATTTGCTCATGTGTTTTGTTCTCTTAGGTGGGAAATGAAATGAAACTTTTCCTTTAAAGCCACATTTTTGCAACACATTCATTTGCTCCCAGGATATTTTTGGGGGTTGATACAGGAGTATCAGCAGCTCCTTAAGGTGAGGCTGACTCTCAGTTTTAATTTTGCTGGGGATTTTTTCCCCTCCCTGGAATGGGATGGAATAAAAATAGCCAAGATTCAATCCCAAGGCCAAGCAAGGCACGTTAATCTGGTTTTGAGCTGCTGAGCTGGCACAAACTCCTGGGCAGGGATGGGCTTTTCCTGGGGCTCTGCAGCTGGAAAAGCCACCTGCAACTCCCAGACCCTTCCTGAGTCCAGCCTGGTACTCTTAGCACTCATCCCAACCCAAGAGGCTTTTCCCCAAAAACCGTGTTATAATTTAAAATCCCCAACAAAGCACAGAACCATTAAATTTTTAGTTGCAGTTGGTCACGAAAAAGAAAATAACCCCCATCTTCCTATTTTTAAAAAAGAATGGAAAAAAGAGGTTTTAAAAAAAATCAAAACAAAATTCAAATTTGCAGAGTTAAATGCAAACAAAACTATATAGCTGGTTTAGCCCCAGAGGAGGGCTTTGTGCAGGGATTTAATTCCTGTCAGGGCACCCAGGGCCACCAGAAACTTCCCAGCAGCTGCTGCTGGTGCTGGAGCAGCAGCAGGAACTTCTCAGATTTTCCTTCTCCTTGGGAAAAGTGTTTTTTTTTATGGAGCTGGAGGCCAGGGCATGGATTTGAAGGCTTTGAAGGTTTTCACATTTAGCACCTCAAGCATCTCTCCTTTCTTTTAGCTTATCCTTTAAGGTGTCTCCCAAAATTCCTTTAGCAAGCTCCTTGGTGCTCAGCCTTCCCTGCTGTCCCTTTTCCTTTTTCCACAGATTTTCTCCCTCAGAAATGCCATTATTTGGCTGTACCATCGTGTTGGCTTCAAAACAAGTTTCTCACTCTTCTACACACCAAGGTTTTTTTTCCCCCTCAACATTTCCTGCTGGTATTTTATTTGTCTCAATTTAGATGAGCTTCTGTCACACCCACCAGATTCCCAAATCCCTGTTTTTACCCTTTTTTGGGTTTTTTTTTTGCTCAATGTTGGCAGCATTTCTTTGAACCTTACGATTCTTTCAGATGCTGTTTTCTCATTCCCTGTTTGTGTCCCGCCGTCGGTCGTCAGGAAACAAACCCACTTTTCTTGGGGTGGAAAGCTGCGATTCCACCATTTCCTGCCCAAAATTATCCTCTCACATTTTTTGTCCCTATCTACCAAGACACTTCAAGCAGTTGAGATTTTCTTTTTCCATTCTGCTCTTCTCCTTTGGTTTCACCACAGTTCATCCGTTTAGTGTTCACTGCTCCAAGTGATCTGGATTTATTATTTAAATTTATTTATTCCAGCAGCTGGGAGCAGGCAGTGCCTGGAGGGGAACGGGTTGTGTAGGTGGATTTAAAAGCACCTGGAGATGATGTGCTGGAAGGTTTAGGCATGGTTTAGTGATCAGGTGTAGTAAACAGAGCTCAGGCAGAGATAACACCTTGGGTACATCGTTCTGAGAATAATCCTGGAGTTCTGTGGGATAAGAGGATGAGAGGAGGGCTTGGAGAGAGGATTAAGTGATGCTCCCACTGCTTCATCTAGGGATATTCCCCGAGCTGCCTGGCTTGGATTGGAGTTCCAAGAGTTTCAGGATTGGGAAGTCATCAGCTGATTCCTGGGAGTGGGACTCGGCCGTGATCCTTGGACAGCTGTTAGGAAAATAATAGGGAAAAACTCTCTGGAAAATAATGAAAAATCTGGTGGAGGGGGAATAGTTCTGTGGAAATGATCCAGGTGGAATAATGTAGAAATCCCCACAGAGTTCACCCATCCTGAGGGATGAAGTGAGGGACAGAGCACGGCACCACGGAGCCCAGAGACTTTGGGGGAAAGTGTTCATGATTTTGGGAAATAATAAATTGATGCCTGAGTGACAGCAAGACATTGATTTGCCAGCAGCCCTGTTCAGCTGAGGAATAAACTCCATCTCCCCAGCTTCCCATCTCAGAGGCTGTCAGAGACCTGGCTCAGGAGAACCTGAGGAGTTCATTCCCGAGGGGGAAGCGTTCCAGTGGCATTTGGGAAGCAAAGGCTGCATGTGAGTGGTTTTTTCACCCTGGAAATGTGGTTCACAGGGAAAAGGGCCCCAGTGCCTGGGCTCAGGGGCTTGGAGCAGCATTCCAGCTCCAGCTCCCACTTGTTCACCACCCCTGGAAAGCCCAACCAGCCCCTGGGATATCTTGGCTTTCTCTGAATTTCAAATCTGTTTTTCTTCCAAAATGTTGGCTCAGGTTTGCTTAAATTTCTGTTGAAACTCCTGGGATTGAAAGGTTGAATATTTTTGGGCACGTTGCCAAAATATGAAGCTGTGCTTGCACGAGTTGCTTCATTCCATGCTCCCGATAAAAGGTGTTTGCTTTTTGTTGTCTCAAGGCTTGCCATGAAATCTGAAAACTCCAGGCTGTGTCACTTTAATATACAAACACTCCAAGCAATACAAAAGCTTAAAATCAAAGCTGTGCTGTTATCTCTTCAGAGCAGGAGCTTTTTCAAGGAGCTTCTAATGCAGAAGCAGAATCACTTGCAGTTGCTGCTTTGAAGTTTTTATAGTGTGCTATCATGGACCTTTAATCTGTGCTGGGGTTGCTCTTAAAAATAGGAGGAAATTGCAAAGTGAAGCAGTAAAGAAACTGCTTGGACATTTAATCAGCCTCACTGGAGAGAGGAATCCTGGTCAGGGCTGTCACTTGGAGTGTGGTGCTGCTGGGATGGCCCTGCCTGGCTGCAGTGCAGCCTGGTGATGAATAAAGATATAAAATCTGCTAAATGATGGCTGCAGCACTCTCATGTCACCCTGAGTGTCTGTGCTTGAGGTCCCGGCCTGTGGCAGGCACTGTTTATTCCCCTCTGTAAATCAGCCTGCCCTGAAGTTACTTTTCCCCCCTCAGCTGGATAATTCCCTGCTCAGCCTCCCATTCTCCATCCATTCAGAGATGAAAATAGCTGGAAACCTCCTTGACCTTCTGCCTTGATAATAAGTGCAATTAACAGCCCATGTCCTAACGAGCTGGAGAAACAAAAAGACTGTGTACCATCTTAGTGAATTGAACTGTGTTTCAGGAAAATGTCCTTTAAAAGGCCACTTACATTTCCCTGAATCCCTGAGGTTGGAAAAGATTCCCAGGACCATGGAGTCCAAGCTGTGCCCATCTTGTCACCAGCCCAGAGCACTGAGTGCCACCTCCAGGTGTTCTTTGACCACAGCTGGTGTCACCTTTCCTTTTCCTGGCTATTCCACTTCACTCACTGTTCTCCTTCCATGAGTTTCCATCTCCCCTCCTTTTTCCTACATCTGCCTCCTTCCTCCTTGTTTTCCCATCTTTGTGAGTGAACTTGAGGAGTATGAACAAAAACCTCCTCCAAACCATTCCCTGCTCCCCATGTGCCTTTGGGCTCAATAACCAGAGATGTTCTCATCCCCCAGGCAGGAAAAATCCTTTTTTTAATTCTTTCACATGCCCATTTTTAGAGGGAAGAAGGAATAACGTCCAGGCACTGGTGTTTGTCTGAACTGGGGCCTGATTTATGCCTCTCCTGCTCTCAAGGGTAGAACTCTCGGTGTTTGTGTAGTGAAATGCCTCCAGAAAATGAACAAGCTTTGGAAACTATTTATGGATTCCAATTGGCTGCTTTTCTATTTAATGAAGTCCCTGTCTTTGAGCCTCTGCCATTTAATTTAGTGGTTTAATATAATTACTCTCTGACATCAATTCTGTCCACGCTGGAAGGTTTGTCTTTTCTTCCTGAAGGAGGTTTTATTTAGTGGGAGTTTCTGGGTCCTTCAGCCCGGGAGAACCTGCAGATGAATTCCAGGGCAGTCACTCTGTGGCAGGGTGGGAGATCCTGCTGGGCAATCCTTTTTTTCCTGGGTCACTGATGTCTCTAAAATTGCTCTGATTCCTCCTGTTTGGAGGAGAATGAGCTGTTCATTACAAGCAGAGCATCTCTTCCCTCAGAGCATTCACATCCTCACCTCTCTCACCTTTTAATTCATCAGAGGGAAAGTTTCCTTCTCTGGGAAAAAAACTTCTAAAAGTAATTTTCCCCTTTTTTTGTTATTCTTTTCCTAAACCCTCAGCTATTCTCTTGATTCTCAAATTCCAGGTACAACAAGCAGACATGGTTTTCCATGAACAATTCCCTAATAACCTTACCCCAATCAATCATTATTACCCCACTATTTATACACCTCGGGATTCCAGGAGCCTTTTTAAGCTCTAAGTTGTGCCACAGTCTCATGTTTCAGCTGCTTATCACCCACATGATCACAAAAAATCTCTTTTCCTGGCAGCCTGGTGTTCCAGGAGCACATGGAGAGGACACAAAAGTTTGCTTTATTCCGGATTAGTTTCACAGGCACCTTTCCTGGCTGCCCCCAGCTCATTATTTGGGTCAATAAAGTGGATTTTTCAAACCCAAAGGGAGGAGGGGATGGCAGAAAATAACCATGATTACATTTAACCAGAGCTCATTGAACCTGCAAGTCGTCCCCCTCAGAAATTTTCATTTCTGAAGGAAATTAAACCCTGTGGTGAATCAGGGGATTCCACCTTTTCCCTGTTAACCCTTTGTGTGCTGGGTTTGTCCCGGTCCTGCAAGGGACAGGAAAATCCAACTCTCAGCTGTGCCTCTGGAAGAGCTGCTGGGATGAACCTCGAGGCTCCCCAGCTCCTCTTCCTCACCCTGACAGGTTTTCTCTCCATCTCCTTTTCCTCACAGCTCTGGATGTAACACTGGGCTAATTATTAATGGGATTTCTTAATAGAGAAGTTTTTAAGGTCAGCCTAAGGATTGTTTCCAGCATTAGATTTATCTCCTTTAGGAAAAGCTTTATCAGGACAGGACTTGGCTCCAAGGGACAACATCTCCTGCTCCAGGACTTTTCCTGCTTCTCTCAGGGGATTTATGGCTGAGGAAGGCAAAATGATAATATTTTATACATTAACAGTCTGCTGTTATTTGGAAATTCCTGTGTGTTTACTACTTGCTGAGCTTTGGAGCTGTACTGGATGGAATTGCAGAAATATTCCATTTAGAAGTGCTAAGGAAGAGTGGGAAACAGGTTTGTGACCAGCTGGTTGAACATTGGTGAAATTCTAAGCAGGTGAAAATAGAGATTTTTTTTTTTTTTTTTTTTTTTTTTTTTTTTTTTTTTTTTTTTTTTTGTCTCCCGTCTAACTCATCCAGACTGAATTTTTCTTGATTTCTGCTTGGCACAAAGTGAAGTCTCTAAATCAGGAGAGACCATTTAGGCTAAAATATTCCACTCCTCTCCCTCAGTGCTTGGAGGGAGAGAACAATGGCAAGGAAAGATGAATGCTTCTTGCTCTTTAATTGAGTCTAATAGGCTATAAATACATTTTTTCCCTCAACTACAGGAGCAGAGTGAAAGGCTTCTTGTAAAACTGGTTTTTCTCTTAAAAAAAACCCAACCCTCCTGCTCTTTGGAAAAGCTTCTGCACAGAGACACCTGTGGAAATCCCCTGGAGTAGTT
Source organism: Cettia cetti (assembly GCA_013401135.1). Taxonomy (NCBI): domain Eukaryota; kingdom Metazoa; phylum Chordata; class Aves; order Passeriformes; family Sylviidae; genus Cettia; species Cettia cetti. Next base: position 24,373 of record VZUI01058676.1, read on the forward strand.
TTAAGGCATTTTAATTCCTAATAAAAGCTTTCAGTTCAGGGGCTGCGTTGATGCAGGGTTACAGAGCTGGAAATGCATTTAAAGTTGAGTCATTTTGCAAACCTCTTTTTTTTTTTTTTTCCCTTCAACGTTGAACTTGATGAGCTCAGTAAAATCCAAAATGCAGCATTTTGCTATCAAAAAATGGGAAATGAGCAGCTCAACACCTGTGTAAATTTAGGGGGTTTATGACACTCACACCATTATTTTTAGGGTTATTGCTCTTTCTCTCACTTCTGCCTGTTTATGGCAATATAAAAAAACGATCCCTTTTGCTTAGATTTGATTACAGGGATAGAAGAAAATGTTTCAGTGTTTAAATCCTGGTTGGGTGAAGTGCTCCTGGCTGGCCTTCAAATGCAATCCCTGCTCTGTGCACCTTCACATTCAGGAAAGAAATTGTAGTTCAGGACCTGGATTTTTCTGTGTTGTTACCTGGTAATGGCCAAGTCTTCTCAGGCATTTTAAAACCCTTTTTTTACAGGGTTTCATTTCATATTCAGCTCATCTCTGTTAATAGTTCCACCCAATTAGCATCAAAATCAGGTGAAATCTTGACATCCCTTTTTTTTTTTTTTTTTTTTTTTAGCACTTCAATCACACCTATTTTGCTTTGTGCCATTAACTAAATCGTGCCCTTTGGTAAATTCAAATATTAGTCAAACATTAGCGTCCTTTCCTTATGGCCACGTGGGTGTTTGTCAGAATTATTGCTGCTCTTCTGTGTCTGTGCTCGTGCACCTTCCAGGATTTATGGAATCCATCACCTTTAAAGCAGCTACAGCTCCCTGTTTGTCAGAACTGACAGGAATTTTATCAAACAACTGCTTTGGGCCTCATTTTCACTTTAATTTCCCCACTAATCCTAATTTTTCTCCTAAAAGAGGCATGGATAATGATTGACTTTCTAATTAAAATTCAGGGGTTGTGTATGCGCAATTTAAATGCTGATGCTTTTTCTCTTCTGTGTGCTGCAGGAATAATTCCTTTACTCTCATTATTCCTAATATTCTTAATTTGGGGGTGTATATGTGTGGTTGTCAGAACAAATATTCAGGGTGGAATCAGCCAGTCCAGCTGGGATTTGGTATTTCCATGGATGGTGACTCCACAGCCTCTCCAGGCACTCCGTGTTTGACCAGAACAACAACAACAGAAAGGTTTTATTTAAATTTTTATGTAATTTGCTGCATTTCAATCTGTGCCCATTCAGGATCAATCAACAATCAACAGAAATTGTTGACTTGGTGTGTTCACTTGGAAAATTGTCCTGTGACTTCTCCAATATTCAATGGAATTATCCCTAAATAATTGATAAATCCAGAGGAATTGCACTCCTTTGCTGGGGGAGCACCTGCAAATAACTTGTAATTAATAAATCCAAGCACAACTCCGGATATCTGATATTGCACAGCGTGGTCCTAAAGGAAAATTTAGGGGCTCCGTGAGCTGTCCACGAGCTCCCAGGACAGTGGTGAGCCCATGATGAACATAATTAAGAAAAGTAATAAATATTAAATATTAATAAAGTACTAAATTACCAAATTATTAAAATATTAAATAGTATTGCTGTAATAAATAAGAAGTAATAAATAAAATTATTGAATATTATATATTTATTAAGCCTGTAAAAGTAAGGAGGTGGTTTGGGTGTTAATGACTCATTTGGGTGTTAATAAATAGTTTTGGTGTCGATAAATCTTCCTCCACCTCCTTGCTGCGATGATTCCCCCTGAAAGATCCGGGCTGGAAGCAGGAGTGGCTGGCAGGATTCCAGGGAGATGTGTCAGGTGCTGAGTTCAGGAATTCCAGCTGCTCTGCTCATCCCTGACGGGATAATTGGGCGCATTTGCACGGATTTACATGAGAAAGGGGAATGGAGGTGAGAGAGATTCCACTGGAAGTCCCAAAAACCGGAGGGTTCAGGCTGGAAATCACGGGAATATTTCCTGGAGTGGGAATTCACCCTCTCACAGCGCAGATGATGAAATTCCAAGGGCTGGGGAAGATCTGCCTGGGAATATTCTCCTGTTTTTCAAAGTGATTTCTTCATTCAGTGAGTGAGGCACGGAAGTGCTGTGGTCCTGAGAGGAGATGCTATAAAAGATCATTCTAATGATGCCCCTGCCTTGATGAAATCAATGTTTGAAGGAGACCTCCGTGTTCCAGAACATTCCTGGTGGCCCTGCCGAAGCTGTGGGGACAGATCCGTGTCCGTGCTTCGTCCTCCCTGTGTGAGCTCGGCTCCATCACACAGGGCACGGGGATTGCTCATTCTCACTCCTTAATTAAAAGCAGCCATCAAAAACACGGCTTGTACAAGTGCTTCCCTCAGTGGGAAATGGGGAATGATTGGGATTTCGTGGAGTGTCACTCTGTGACTGCTGGGGGAAGAACATGGGGGAAGGAGAACAGAATAAATCCCTTTTTCCATCCCACTTCTTGCTGGCTTCCTTGCTCCTCGCTGGGACAAGGTTGTGGACAAGGGATGTATTCCAGAAAGCCCATCAGTGAATTTTTATAGCAATTCTCCAAGGGTGTCCTGCTCATTTCCAAAAATATCTCTAGATTGACATATACACAAAAATTAAGATTCCTAGGTTAAAAAAAATCCCATCCCGGATTAAACAAAAGACCTGGGATCCACCTTTCCCTGCTCCCCTCGTTGTGGCAGAGCTGTCCCAGCTTCCAGGGGACACCCTGAGCAGCACCTTCCCCTGCTCAAACACTTCAATAATTCTCTTTAAGCAGCGAGTGCCAGGGGCTGTGTTCAGGGCTGAACTGAAGTGGGTGATTTGGAGCCATAAATCATCGTGGGTTTATTTTTACCCTCGTGGGGACGTGGTTCTCTGCCTTGCTGGGAGTCATAAATCCAACCAGACTGTGCCAAAGGAGATCAAGCTCCGTGTGCTCCCAGCAAAACCCAAATTCCAGATGGCTTTTCCTTCCCATTTCACTTTCCCAGTTCTCAATGGGCAATCCATTATTTTCTCCAGCTGAAGCAGCTGTGGATGACTGTAATTACGGATTTCATAAATCTCTGACAATCCTGGGTGAATACTAATTTGAACTTTAGCCATCTCCTTGGAATAGGTTAATTTCCACATTATTAGACAGTGTCTGATGAAGTAAAGATGTTTTTGAGCTAATATTTGGTCTGCTATGGAAATCACTGTGCATGGGCTGCAAAATAAGAGTGGTGATTTTGGCGTTGTTGAAAGTCTCAGCAGAGAATTTCAGAGCTCCTCACACATTTTCAGCTCTTTATTTTAAATCGTGAGCTGGGCTTTCCTAGGATACATACTGATTGTTTATTGCAGAGAACCATGTTCCCCACGAGGGTAAAAATAAACCCACGATGATTTATGGCTCCAAATCACCCACTTCAGTTCAGCCTAGAACACAGCCCCTGGCACTCGCTGCTTAAAGAGAATTATTGAAGTGTTTGAGCAGGGGAAGGTGCTGCTCAGGGTGTCCTGCCTGACCCCTGGAAGCTGGGACAGCTCTGCCAGAACGAAGGGAGCAGGGAAAGGTGGATTCCAGGTCTTTTGTTTAACCTGGGATGGGATTTTTTTTAACCTAGGAATCTTAATTTATGTGTATATGTCAATCTAGAGATATTTCTGCGCTGTCCTTTTTGGAAATGAGCAGGAAAGCCTTGGAGAATTGCTACAGAAAATCACTGATGGGCTTTCTGGAATACATTCCTTGTCCACAACCTCATTATTCCATGATTTTTACTTTCCCATTGAGAGATGCTTAATAAGTTAAGTGCACTTTTCTTAGAATAATGAATCATGTGGGTGGATTTGGGGCTTAAAAAAAAAAAAAGATACAAGTCCAAAAACCTGTATTTAAAAGTATTTCTGCTAAGGAGTGCTGGTCTGAGATGTGGACTGTGAAAATAGAAAGAGGATCATCATGGGCTTTCCAGCAGCAGCTCTGGCTGGAATCTTTTCCATGATTTTCCATCTTTTTCAGGAAGGATTGGGATGGTGTGGGTGGGACAGTGACAGTGACAGTCACCCCCACCCTGGGAACATCTTTGGGTGCAGGGAGCTCTGGGGATGGATCTTAATCCCTGAGGATTCTCTGAAATCTCTTGGGATTCAGCACCCTGGTTTCCATGGAAGGATTACCTGGGGATCCCTGGGGGAGAACAGAGGGAAGGATTTGTGTGGAGCGATAGTGGAACTCAGGGATTTAAGCACAGGAGTTTTATTGGGATGAGCACAGAATTTGCCCCTGAGGCTGCAGAGGACAAGAATGGGATCAGCAGCTCCCCAGCACCCCGAGGAATCCCTGTGCCTTCCAAATCCCAGCTTTTCCCTGGACGTAGGAACCATCTGATCCCCTCCCTGTTTTTAGGCATCACAGTTCAGCTGACTGTTCTGTAATTCCACCTCTCTCCCTTTGGGCTATTTTAAAAGTGCCCTTCCCAAGCAGCATCTCCCCATTCCCTGGGGATTTTCAGACACAGAAGTCCTTAAAGAGATTTTTTTTCAGCCCATTTACCTGCGTATTCCTGGGTGGGTTTCAGCTGCCCCAGCCAGCCGGAAAATATCTCATCTTTACAAGCTCTTCCCAACCTGTTCCTGCCCTGTTTTCTGCCAAAGATTTTGGTTCTTTGCCTGGGATTTAGCTGCAGGGGACAGGTGGTGACTCCAGAGAAAGGTAATGAGCAGTTTAGGACAGAGCCATTAAATCCTGGAGCTCTCAGGCCATCACCTGTCACTGCTCAGCAGTGCTGCACCGTTTTCCCTGGCTTTTCCTCCTTCCAAATGGATTTGTGGAACCTCTTCTCCACAAAGGTTTCTCTGCCTTTGCTCCAGGTCGTTTTATCCTTCAGTTCCTGTTAGTTTCCGTGTTTATATCCTTTTGTTTTTTGGATGTGTTGTGACTGTGTGGATGTGTCAGTCTGAGATCACCGAGCAGCTCAGGATTTAACCAGCTTAATCCTGGGATTTTTCTGCACCAGTTTACTTTCCACTGACATTTCCCTGAGGTTTGCTCCCAAAACCTTCTTTGACTTGGCAGCTTTGGACCCTTTTGTACTGTCAAGCCTCAGAAATCTTTGTGTCCTTCCTTGGATTTTAAAAATTATCTGTTTCCACCCCTGTCCTGAGCAGGGACACCTCCCACTATCCCAGCTCGCTCCAGCCTGGATTTGAATCCTTCCAGGGAAGGGGCATCACCTCTGAAGGAGGAAATTTGTGGTGATCCCGGTGTTTTTGGAGGGTTGGGGATCCTGTGGAAAGGAGGGACAGCAGGATGTGACAGCGGCATCTTGATGTCCCTGCTGGTTTAGGGTCTACACCAGGAATGCCACGCATCCTTTTTATTTTCCCTGCTAAATCCTTTTTATTTTTCCCTGGTAAACCCTTATATTTATCCTTATATATAATCCTTTATATTTCCCCGCTTAAATCCTTTTTATTTTTCCCTGCAAATTTTTTATTTTCCTGTATTTTATTTTCCCTACATCCCGTGTTTTCCTGCTCCCTGGATGTCTGCAGTAGCTGGGAAGGCACAATAAATTCTCTCAAAGCCAGGAATTTCATAAATCCGTGGGGTTGCCCCTCTCCGTGTAACCCGGGGGCTGGGTGCCACGTGTGGGGCTGGGGCAGTAAAGTTAAATTGGAAATGTTGATAAATTGTGGCTGTTGTAGTTAATTGCGTCCCTCAGAGCTGCCCGTGCCGCCTCCCGACCTTCCCGAGGCTCCTCTTTCCCACCCTGCCTTTTCACAGGGCCGCGGAGCTGTTTAATTAATGAGTTTGGCCTCTTAATTAACGAGTTTGGTCACGGAGCGCTCGGGTCACTCCTTGTGCCCACACAGGGAGCTCCATTTGTGTGGAAAAGCAGGGAATTTGGGAATTCTGCCTCCCTCCTCCTCCTCCTCCGCACCGGGGGGTGAGCGGCATTCCAAGGCTTTGCCTCTTGGAGAGAGATTTCCACTGAGCAGCGTTTAAAACACAATTAATTAAAACTTGTTTGAGTGCTTCAATGCCAGAAAGGTGGAATTTTGCAGGGGAATGTTCCAAACTTTCCCCAAATTTCCCAAATCAGCGAGGGAGGAGATGCTTTGTCCAGGCACCATTTGATTTTTGAGGCAGCTTCATAAAGAAACCCACAATGAACATTTCAGACCTTTCCTTCCAAAGCAGCTCCCAGAAGGAGCCACTTCAGAGAGCAAATTTCAGCATCTTCTATAAAAAGAAAATTTGATTTGGCTTTTTTTTTTCCCCATCAGTTAAAAATGTGAGTAAATATGGGTTCAGGTTGCTGAAGAATGAGGGATTTCAACAATTCCTGATGGGATTTTTATGTCAGGGGGGGTTTAGTGAACAGAGAAAAATGGGATTTTTGTGGTGAATAAGCTCTGCGAGTATATTTCATTGTAGATATTTTAAAATATAGTCTCTCTATATGAAATATTAGTTTTCCATGGTAGGACAAAATACCCTCAAGTCAATTAAGGTATTAAAGTCAATCCTTTATTTAATTTGCTTCAGCCTGGGAGCAGATTCCCAGGGGATGCTGGAGTTTCATGTTTGGAGAAGTGGCCGTGGAATTGCTCTCCCATAGGGATGATGAGGAAGAGGAAGACTGAGAAATCAAACTCCTGAGCTCAGGTGTTTTCCAGGAGCACAAAAATCCCCCCCAGGGATCACAGAGAACAAATCTGTTCTCACATTGAACACAAATTCCCGAATTTGGGCTAAAATAATCCGTGTGCAACGTGCCTTTTTCCTGTGGAAAAAGCAACTCTTCAAATGCAACATTAATTAATATTTAATTAATTATTCTGCGCTCATGTGGGAAGTTCCTTTGGTTTTGCAGGAGTAATTCCCGTGGTGCCACACAGGAGCAGCGTGCAGGAACATGGAACAAAACTTCAGGGATATTTTAAGGTTGCAATTTAATCACTGATTGATTTTGGAAAACTAAATATAGCCCCAGGAAGAGCCTGGGGCAGAGCAGAGGTGACTTCTAGTCACTCCCAGGCCTGGAATAAAACAGCATTATTATCATTTATTTTTCCTTTTTTTTGCCTTGAGATTGGCAGGAAAGCTGGAGCCCGGAGCTCTCGCTGCTGTGACAGAGAGGAAAAGCTGAAAAAAATCAAAATAAAGCAGAAAAAGGGAATTTATTTCCATTCCCTGTCCCAGTGGGAGTGGGACAATCGCAGGGGAGGGTGTGGAAAATGAGGAATTTACACAAAGCTCCAGCATCAGCCCAACCCTGCCCTCTTGTGTTAATTCCCTTTGCTCGGGGCCCCAGCAGTGGCAGGAAGGAATTAAAGGCATTTTTCTGGGGCTTTGTGTTGCTGTGTGTGTATGTAAATATTTATGGCTTGGTGGTGTATCAGGAGCAGGTGAAATGATTGCACTCGGTGCTTTAAAATGTAAAAAAAACCCAAAACACATTAAATTTAATTCTGCTCTTCCCACGTGGTGCTTTTAAATTTAGAATGAAAATTTAGAATAAAAATTTAAAATAAGCGCATTAAATTTGATTCTGCTCTGCCACTTTGTGCTTTAAAATTTGGAAGGAAAATTTAGAATAAATATGAAATTTGATTTCACCTTGCCATGCGGTGCTTCAAAATTTAGAATCAAGACATTAAATTTGATTCTGCTTTGATACTTGGTACTTTAAAATTTAGAATGAAAATTTAGAATCAAGACATTAAATTTGATTGCACCTTGCCACGTGGTGCTTTCAAATTTAGAATAAAAATTTAGAATAAAGACTTTAAATTTGATTCCACTCTGCCACTTTGTGCTTTCAAATCCAGAATAAAAATTTAGAATAAAGACATTAATTTTGATTTCACCTTGCCAGGTGGTGCTCTAAAATGTAGAATAAAGACAAAATAAAGAATAAAGATGTGAGTGTTGCATTTTCCAAGCCATCAGCTCTGGTGGAGCTGTGCTGGGTGTGTGGAGGAGCTCCCTGGGGGAGGCTGGGCTGGGAAGTTTTCAGCTTGTTAGTAGCTGATTTTTTCTTTTTGTGAGAGAATCCATTTCTCTCAAGGATGATGAATGTAAACAAGTTCGTTATTTTTTATAAACACTTCCAGCTTCTCATAATAACTCTCCCAGGTTTTGTTTCTATTATTTAACCCATGCAGAGAAGTGTTGTCTTTACTGACCAGTCCTAAAGTTCTTTAGTGCAGCGTGTTACAAAAGGGCTGTGTGAAACTGAAAATAAAACCTTCTGAATTTCCTTGCACCTGGAGTCAGGCTCTTCATTTCGTGTCCAACAGCGACACAGCTCCAATTAACACAAAGGCATTAATTAACTCCTGCTCCTGCCCCACAGTCCGCGGCAGAGTACGTGAAGTCCCGGCTGCCCGAGGTGCTGAAGCAGCACCTGCAGGACTACGAGAAGGACAAGGAGAACAGCGTGCTGTCCTACCAGAGCATCCTGGAGCAGCAGATCCTGTCCATCGACAGGGAGATGCTGGAGAAGCTGACGGTGTCCTACGACGAGGCAGGTAGGGCCGGGCTGCCCCAGTTCACACTGCACTGCCCCGCACGGCTCCTGCGCGCTTCCTGCAGGAGGAGCTTTTGTTCTTGGGAATGTTCGTTCCTCCTGAAGTCAGGCTGCTGTGGGAATGTTCCTCAGGAGTGATGGGGTGCCAAGGAGCTGAGGACACTACTGCTACCACGACTTCTTCTCCTTCTCCATCTTCTTTCTTCTTCTTTTTTCTTCTCCTTCTCCTTCTTCTCCTTCTCCTTCTTTCTTCTTCTTTCTCCTCCTTCTTCTCCTTCTCCTTCTTTCTTCTTCTTTCTTCTCCTTCTTCTCCTCCTCCTTCTTCTTTCTTCTTCTTTCTCCTCCTCCTTCTCCTTCTCCTTCTCCTTCTCCTTCTCCTTCTCCTTCTCCTTCTCCTTCTCCTTCTCCTTCTC
>VZUI01058679.1:0-21748 GCA_013401135.1 Cettia cetti
ATAAATATAAATATAAATATAAATATAAATATAAATATAAATATAAATATAAATATAAATATAAATATAAATATATGAATAATTTAAAATATTTTATTATTTATTTAATAATATCATTTATTTAATAATATAATTTAAAATATTATTAAAAATAAATAATTTAAACAATAAATTTAAAAATGAAATATAATAATAGTAATAATAGTAATAATAGCAATAGTAGCAATAGTAGTAGTAGTAATAGTAATAGTACTGTGCCCAAACTGTTGGTATTTTCCTTGAGGATTTTTTCCCTCCACAGCCTTACCTCAGCTTGTCATCAGCACACACTGTCACCACCCTGCTCCCAGTGACAGGTGAGAAATAGGCTGAGGCCACGCTTTTGGTGTGTCCTGTCAGAGAGCTCAGGGGCTTGTTCCCCTTGGCCTTCAGGTACCGAACGTCGAACACACAAACGTCCCTGCAACAGGCACCACAAACACCTCAACAGTTAGCCTTCCCTCACCAGAAAAGCTCCAGAGCACGGCAGAGCTGCTTCAGAGCTCCAACATCCACTCAAATGTGGCTCCAAGGGATTTGGGGAGCACCAAACCCACCCCAATCAGCCCTCCACGAAGGCCCTCTGTGCCAAAGCCCACCAGGGCCCATCTGTCCCCGCTGCCAAGGGGTGAAGGGAAATAAAACCAAACCCCACCTCAAATCCTGCTAAGGACTGAAAACTTGCTTTCTAAAAGGACTGAGACAGTTTTGACTGTACACTGAGGCTGAGAAGCTCCTCAGGCCCAGCCCTCCCAGCACACAGACCACTGAAAAAACCACCAGTTCAAGATGGGCAACGTACACAGAGCCAGCAGCCAGGAAATACTGTTTGTTCACGGGGTGCACGTGGACTGTCCGTGTCCTGGTGAAGCCAATGTCTGCAGAGAGCTCTGGGGACAGCCCCGGGGTCCTCCTGTCCACCACAGCCACGTCCCCATCCCACTGAGACACTATGGCAGTGGAGGCATTCTCTTCCAGGAAGTCGAAGCAGGAGAAGTTTTCCTCACTCCTGCAGATCTGAGCCCAGGGAAGGTTAAATGTCACCAAAACTAAAGGAAACAGCCAGCTGTTCTAACACCCAAGCACTCCCTGGGCTGTGGGTTTCATCCTTTCCCTTTTGAATTCACCATGCAGCCCACGTGACAGCCTCACCCAGCCATGCAGGTAACCCCTCCGTGAAGCAGGGATGCTTTCCACAGGGGAAATAATCAGGAGATAATTAACCATCCAGACCAGAGCAGCAGCAGCACACTCCAAACTCCCTGTCAGAGCTCCTACAAGGCACTGTCACCTCTGTTCCAGCAGTCAAAGGGCTGCTGGCCTTGAGCACACACTGAGGAAGGATTAGGGGTGTCTTTCCCTTCTCCAGAGCTCCAGAAACTTTTAATCACGTGCAGAAATGTGAATTTGGAAACTGGGAGAACCCAGGCTGTCACTAGGTCTTGGTGAGTAGCAAACATCTCCCTATTTTTGTGATGTTAGTTAAAGGTTGATTCACACGTCCTTGTGGAAACAGAACCTGAACTTTCTTGTTAATAAAACAACCAAACAATGCCTTGTCCAAGCAGACCAAACCCTCCCAGCAGCGCCTCACCTCATCAAAGACAGCCTTGGTGACATCGCCACAGCGCAGGCTCTCATTGCTGAGGGACAGCAGGTGAGCAGGGTTGCAGGGAGAGAAGTGCATGCAGTGGACCTGGAAGCTGTGGGGGATGAAGGCGTGGGCTCTGTCCTCAGTCCCGCAGCTCTGCAAAGGGACAGACCCCACACACACAGGTGCTGATCGCTGTAGCTGTTTCTGTTCATGACTACAACTCTTCAAGCCAAATCTCTGGCTTTTGAACGTTTTTTGGGGGAGGCAGAGGGTGCTGGGTGAGAGGACACAGCAGCACAGGTAATATGGACAGTGAGACTGCTTCTGGTCCCTAAATACAGAAAGCTGCAACTTCCTGCTGCAATCAGTGCCACTGCAGCCACCAGCCCTAACCTGGACAGCAGCACCCGGCTCGTTTTCACCCACAGCTGGCTACTCCTACCACATCAAAATATAGACACACTGGACTACCGAGAGCTCAGGCTGAATTAGTGACCCAAACTGCATGAAAGCAGGATCTCCTGTGTCCTCTCTTCTAAATTTTGCATCATTTTGTTATTTTAAAATAAACTGAACAGGTCATTTTGGACCAAGTTCTGGTTTATCCCACAAAGATGACTCTGCTCTCAAACTTCAATAAAAAAACCAAGGAAGAGCAAAAGGGAAAGCCATTCTGGCAACTCTAAATTTGTCAATCACTCTTGACAACTTCCAGGTATTATCCCTTAGAATGTAAAAAACCTAAAACCCTCTCATGAGCCTGAACAAAATGCCACCCCAGGCTGTGCCTCACCTGCAGCTGTTCTGAACCACGCACCTGTTCAGGTGAGGAGCACATCAACCACTCACCACATTCCAGAGGCCAACGTGCCCCCACTTGTCCCCAGCTGCCACGAGGATGGTGCTTTGGGAAGGGTGGATGGCCATGGAACACACCCGGGCTTTCACCACCTTCCTGATGTTCTCCTCGCTCAGCACCATGCTGCTCAGGCTCTCCTGGTACCTGGAAAACCAAAATGACAGCCATCCCCAAAAGGGTCTTTAGGGAAGGAAGGGGGGCCGGACAACGCCCAGTTTTGGCTGCTGGAAATTTTCACATTACCTCTTCATGTCAGGTGTGCCCTTGTCAGCATCCTCCACTTTCAGCTACAGACAGAAAGGAGATACTTCTTCAAAACCAGAGCCCAAGTGAAATTACACTGTCCAAAAAGAACTGATTAAACCAATAATACCTCACTTATCCTCATCCATGTGCTCAGCAAGGCCTCTGTCCATTTACTGCTCTCTACCTGACCCTCTGGAACCATGGGCAAAGGTCCGACTGGAACCTGAGGCTGGGATGACATTGGCAATTTTTGTAACTCAAACCAACTAAAACCACAAACAAGGTGAATTTGTACTTTCCCCACACCAGACCTTCCGAGAGCACACCTACAATAGGATAGGAAATAAACAGTAAAAACAGAACGGGAGATCATAACCTTATTAAAAAGATAAAGAGAATTTCAGTGGCAGCACAGACAAACTGCCTCCCTGGGTTTCTTCCTCTCTTGATACTCCAGCAAGACCTTTATTACAGATTCAAATCCATTCTCCAGCTCCATGGAAGATTTAAATTCCCATCTCTCAGAACAACACACCTTTAACTTGTTGCTCCATCACTGCTAAATATTACCCAGGAAAATAAAACCAGGTCAGAAGTTACAGTGAAATAGAAACCAGAGTAATAAACCTCTGGATTTAAGGCTGCTCAGCTCCGTGGGCTGTTGATGTGGAATGTTTTACCTCGGGACCCTCAGGTTCCCCAACTGCACCATGTCATCAGCCTGGGCCACAGAGCACTGCCTGCCTCTGACCATGGCACCTGCTCGGGTTGACAGAACCGACCCTTCCCTCCTGTCCCTGTGTCACCACCTCCCAAATGCCCCAGGCTCTGCACTGCCCAGTGCCACCCCTGTGTCACCAGCAGCGGTTCCAGAGAGCTGCTGTGCCCCCAGCCCTGCTGCAGCCCCTCCCCATCTCACAGGGTTCAGGAGAGCTGCTGTGCCCCCAGCCCTGCTGCAGCCCCTCCCCATCTCACAGGGTTCAGGAGAGCTGCTGTGCCCCCAGCCCTGCTGCAGCCCCTCCCCATCTCACAGGGTTCAGGAGAGCTGCTGTGCCCCCAGCCCTGCTGCAGCCCCTCCCCATCTCACAGGGTTCAGGAGAGCTGCTGTGCCCCCAGCCCTGCTGCAGCCCCTCCCCATCTCACAGGGTTCAGGAGAGCTGCTGTGCCCCCAGCCCTGCTGCAGCCCCTCCCCATCTCACATATTGCTCTGCTGCTGGCGGCCCCAACGTCTCCAGCAAGGGAACGTCCAGTGGCTCCACGCGGAGCAGGCGCATGGATCGCCGCCGGGCCGGTTCATCCTCCGCCTTCTTGGGCTTGGCTCTGGAACAGTGAGAGCACCTCAGCCACAGAGCAGCGTCCCTGTGCCCAGGGACAGAGCCGAGGGCACAGCTGGGACACGCTGCCATCAGCCAGGAGGGGTGGGCTGCTCCTCCCAGAGCACACACGCGTCCCTGGGCCGCCTCCCATCCCTCCCAGCTCTCCTCATTCACTCTCCACCCAGCCCTTCCCGCCTCCTCCCATCACACAGCTCACTCTTTATTTGGGCTTCAGCTCATTTTCTGCTCAACCTGGCACTGTTTGGGCACGGCCAATGCCTTCTCCTGCACATTTACCCGTTATCCTCTCCCTTGCACCTTGGCCACGCCCTCTCATTTTTCCCTCACCTTTTCCCAACATTTGTTTTCATCCCACAATGAAGAATCGAGGATACAAATCTCATCTACTGTTACTGTACCTTTTAGTGACCTGAGATTGCCTTTTAGTTGTAAGTTGGTTAAGTCTTGCAGCTGACTTAAAGAGAAAAAAGAGATTAATTATAGATAATGAGCATAAAGAATTAACCTGTATAAAATACAATTATCTCAAGGCAGCAATGAACTTACTGCAATAATTTATAATAAGAAGAATGAAGCTGTGGTTGCCCCACCCATGTAAATGTTCCAGGCCAGGCTGGATGGGGCTTGGAGCACCCTGGTCTATGGAAGGAGGTGGAATGAGAGGGGCTTTAGGGTCCTTTCCAAACATTCCAGGACTCCGTGATTTTCATGGCTTTCCTCACATAAAGCTGCCCCAGTGAGGAAAGGGTTTTACACCAGGAGAGGTGACAGTGCAATTATGACACTTGGAAAGAGCATTTTGATGTTATTTAGACCCTATACAAACCTCATGTAGCTTTAGAGCAGCAAAGAATTTAGCATTTTCTGAAATGTTCTTTAGTCTTTTCCTTTCGTAGGCTGATAGGTGGGAGTATCCATCCTACAGAAAGAAAAGCCAGTTACTCTCCATCATACAGTTACATGGCTGCAAGAGAGGTCCCAGGCTCAGGGAAGTGACTCTAAACTATTTGAGTTATTTTTAAATTATTAAATTATTTTTAAGCAGTTTGATATATTTGTAACAAACAAATTAGAGTGGTCACGTATCAACACTAAAATCTGCCCACACAAGTCCAGCTTGCTTTACAAAACTTACTCTGGCATTACCTCTATGAAGAGAACTGTATCAAACTTTTTTAATAATGAAAACAACAATAAAGAGACTCAAAAAAGAACTTAAAACTTCAGTGAAAGTGTAAAATTAAGTAGGACACTGCCTGCCAGAGGTTGAAAAGGGGGGGAAAAAACTAAAGCTTTACCTTTATAAAGATAATAACCGGGGGCCGGGTACTCACCGGAGCCGCATCTCCCGCGTCGCTGCCGTCGCTGTCCGCATCCCACAGCCCGTCCTGGCCGCGGGCAGCCGAGCTGGGGCCGGGCGGGGAGCCGGAGCCGGAGCCGGCTCTGGGGCCGCTGTCGGGCTCCGGGCACGGCCTCTTGCCTGCCGGGGCGCGGGTCCCCGCGGGGCTCAGCAGCCGCTTCTGGGGCAGCGGCGTCAGCACCACCCGCAGCTGCCGGCACAGGCCCGGGGCCGCGCTCGGCCGGGGCTCGGCGGGGCCCGAGGCCGGGGATTCCTCGGGAGGTGAACGGGGCTCGGCGGGGGATTCCTCGGGGGGTGAACGGGGCTCGGGGGGGTCCGCCCGGAGCGGCTCCTGCGGGGATGAACGGGGCTCGACGAGGTCGGCCGAGGGGGATTTCTGCGGAGGCGAACGGGGCTCGGCGGGGTCCGCCGGGGGCGATTCCTGCGGGGACGAACGGGAGTCGGCGGGGACCCGCGGCCGGAGCCCTGGCACCGCCGGGCCCTGAACCCCCCGCTCCTCACCTCCCCCAGGTTTCTCCCCTCACAGCCCAGCTCCTGTCAGGTCAGGCCCCGGGTCCCCTCCCATCAGAGTCCCCGTCTCCCCCCGGACCTGCAGCTGCCGCCGGGCGTGCGGTGACGGCTCCTCGGGCTCCCGCGGCCCGGGCTGGGACAGCGCCATGGCGCGCGCGGGGCGGAGCGGCGCTTCCCGCCCGCACGGGGCAGGGCCCGCCCCCAGCGCCCTCAGCGCCCTCAGCGCCGGCACCGCCCGCGCTGCCGCTGCCGCCGGGCGGGGATAGCTGGGATAGTGCGAAATTCCTCCCGCTGAGGGGGTGAGGGCCTGGCACGGGTGCCCAGAGCAGCTGTGGCTGCCCCTGGATCCCTGGCAGTGCCCAAGGCCAGGCTGGAGACGGGGCTTGGAGCAGCGCGGGAGAGTGGAAGGTGTCCCTGCCATGGTGGGGGTGGAACGGGTTGAGCTTCAAGGGCGCTGCCAGCCCCGGCCATGCGGACTCGTTGCCCGGGAACAGCGGATGAAATCCGCGGCCGCAGTCAGGCAGGGACGGGCCCGTCCTGCCCTGCCCCGCGCTCCGGGCACAGCCCTGCGGGCACAGCCGCCCTTCACCGGCACCGCCGTGCCTGCCAAGGGCGCCTCCCGCCCCTGTGCCATGACAAGATCACGGCTTTAAAAAAATTTCAAAAAAAGCACACTCGGGACAGGGTTAAGCACTCCCAGTTCAGGATGTGGGAAATGAATCAACTGTGAAAGTTAAAAACATGCATTAGCTTTTGCCTTTCTAGAGGAGCAGCCCGGCTCTCCAGCTCTGGAGCAGAGGCGGGAGCAGCTTTGGGGACATGCAGCCCCAAGCATTTATGGTCCTGATCAGGTCCCTGGGGGGGCTGTAGAGCACGATCACAGGGAGGAGTGCCACCAACACGGGAGAGCTTCTAGAACCACTCACAAGTAGAAAGGCCCAAATAAACTGACAAGTAAAAAAAAATTTATTTAATCTGAGTGTTTGTACTCGACAAATACACAAGTCCCAGAAGGTTTCAGCAGCAGCAAACGAAACAAAAATTTAATAAACAGTGATTCTGTCTTGGGGAAATTCATCCAGTAATTGCGTTTCCCAGCTAAAATATGGAATATGAAGGCTGAAGGAAGCTCCTGGATTTGGGTTTGGGCAGTGCCATCATGGCCAGCTTCCCAGCAGCTCCCTGAATGCCACCAACGCTGTGGGACACGGAGCTGGCACCGGAGGAAGCTGCAGCCTTCGAGCTCGACAGCTTCTTGGTCCTTCTGTACCTGCTGTAGCCACTGCAAAAATCAGAGAGAAGGTGTGTGTGAGACACCTGCATCACCTGCCAGGTCCCCGCACCAGCCTGCGCTCACACAGGCACCACCACTGCATTTTCTAGAGGACTACACACTCATTCTGTAAAGTTTTTTGTTTGTTTTTTTTGTTTTTGTTTTTTTTTTTTAATGCATGTGGCTGCAAAACGACCTCTGAAATGCAAACAGTACAGCTGTTGCTCGGGGATGTAGCCAAGGGTGAGCAGCAACAGCAAGTGACACTGTAGAGGCAGCAGCAGCTAATGACAGATACTGCAGTAGATGGGAAAGTGCCAAGGGTGGGACAAAACCTGCTGGGCTGGGAAAACCATTTGCTACAAAAACCAGGGAGCAGAATGACGAAAAATGGACAGGGAACGGGAAATCCTTGGGAAGTGGCAGATCTGCCCTAGAAACTCAAGACCAACCAACAGCAGATGCAGGTGTTGCCTTGCATGATACAATCAGAAAGGGAATCTGAATTAACAAGGTGCTGAAATTCAAATATTCCATCAAATGTTCAAAGTTTTAAGACCCCTTTATGATTTCAAGCAAGGAACCTGGTCAGCCTGCTAATGCTGGCTATGGCAGAACACTGAAATGTCATGTTCCCTGCTTAGCCTGTCCTCAAGTGTGAGGACAACTGTTAAATATCCTTCCTCACCAGCTTTTTAAAGCAAACACGCAGAAAAGCACGGCAGGGCAGTTCTGACCAGGCACCCAGATAATTTTAACACCATTGTTTAAGCCCACACTGAAGAAACTGCAGGGGGATAACTGCAGTTCTGGGATGATCACTGTGCACAGAGAAGAGACAAGTGACCCCAGGCACGAACCCTCCTCTGGGGTGGAACTGCTGGCTGCCACCACCACTCGTCTTTTTCCTCTTGGAGTCCCGGGAGTTCGGCTGCCGCTTCCTTTTCCTCCTCTGGTTTGTGTTCTTGCCAAAATAGCTGGAGGTTGTGCCTGCATCCTCTGCCTCTGCATCGCTGCCCGGCGAGCCAGGGCTCCCCGTGTCCACACCTGGGCAGGCAGCATCTTCTGCACACAGCAGAGAGGGAAAACTGACTCAGCCAAGGTGTCACCCAGGCCAGTCATCAGAACACACTGCTGGGATCAAAACCTCTGTCCTGGCTGTTCCTCCCCTCCTCTGCACTGCCCCATCCCCAGTCTTTCAGAGATACCCTGAATTTATGGGAAGGTAGAAAGACTTTGTGTGTTCTCAAAGTGATTGCTCCCTTTAGGAATTATTTGTGATTAAATCATGGTAACTTTTGAATCAAACATCTGCTAGAGGAGGAGAGAAAGGCTCTGAACAGGGAGTACATGTTGAGGTACAAAGCACACCTGGGAAGGAGCATTCTGAGTACTTATCCATCACTTTAATTATTTCTGCACCGTATTTCTCCAGTTTGTCTTCTGTGACACCATCAATCTGCAGCAACACCTCCATGTCTGAGGACAAGGTTTCTGTAACACAACAAAGTACCCCTCAGACATGGAAAACAAATAACTTTTTATAAAGATACCCCAAAGAAAATTAATTCCTTTCTGTGCCCCTCTATGCAGAAGCCCCAAAGGACTTCTGAGAAACCTGACCTTACCTGCTATTTTCTTTAGGGTGGAAGTGCTGAAAATATTGAAATAATGCACATCAAAGACTTTGCCCAGGGTTTTGCAGGTGTCTGTAAGTTCACTGAGGCACTGTTTAACCACCTCTTCCCGCTGGGACACCTTTGCCATGGAAGCCCTTTGCCTTCTGATGGCACTGGCACTCTCTGTCTCGTGGAACTCCACCTGTTAAAAGGAGCCATCCATAACTCCAGGGAGTTCCTGCACACCCTGACTGAGGACACAGGAACACAGCACAGGAAACAGAGTATCCTTCGATGGACCAAGAAAAGCTGTTTACCCAGTATACATATTTAAATAATCTTTACAGGCTACTCGACCACACCCATGTTTCTTCCACAAAGAGCTGGAATATTTAGAGAGAGGGAAAAGAGCCCACTTCCCTGCTGGCTTCAGAGGTCACCCAGGTGATGCTGAGGGCTCTGTCCTGCCCTAAACACAACACTAATGCAGAGGAGGTGTTGCCTCAATAAACCTAGGACTGTTCCACGAGCTTCACAAAGAGCCTATTCCATCAGATCCCACTGACTAGGAAAAAACAGAGTAGAAAAAGAAGAAGGGAGTGCTGCTCCTTCTTCCTCTTCTTAGCCATCTTTCTGTGGGAGTCAAAACTCTCCTTCGCTATCCAGCAGGAATCAGATGGGAGGGGAAGAAGAGAAAGATTTAAACCTCTCCAAGCCTCTCAATCTCACTTTTTGCCCCACAACATTATCACTGGAATACTGGGCTAGGAATCACACGTCTTGGATTCTGTTCCTTGCATCTACCAGACGTTAGTTCAGCTGGAGGCAAACTGTGTTTAAGCTACTTGAGGGGATATGCTAAAGGAAAACTGCAGCACCTTCCTTAAAACAATGCCTTGAAGACATAAAACAGTTACACACCTGGAGTGACCCATCCAGCACAGCCTGAGCTCTCTCTCCCAGAATGACATATGCCACTGCCTGGTCATTAGCTGTGATGTACAAATCCTCATCCAGGATCTTGTCCAGGACCAGTTTTCTGAACAGCCTCTCAGCATTGTGCCTGGAGTAGGCAGCCCCCTTCCCAAATATTCCAGACTGAATCTTGGCACTCGTTGAACCTGTGCAACAGAAAGCAGAGGATGAGCCCGTGCTCACAAAGCCCACATACACATGCATTTACAGATCTGTGGGAGATTCCCAAGGCAGTCTATTCACACTCAAAAATGCCTTCAAAACACTGGAAAACCAATATTATCACTATAGCAACCTGAAATGGATTAAATCTTCAGTTTCATTTATTTTGGAACACTTACCACCAAGAGATTCTTGGGAAGATTAACTTCGCAAAACACACATTTTTTAAACGCCTGCTGGCATTGTACAACTCTCCTGATTCCTGGCTGGGGATTTGTGCACCAGGTTATTCAGGAGTTTCTGGGAGAAGAGACTCACCTAAGAAGATGTCCACCATCATGTTGAGGGTGTACCTGCCAGAGCCCGGGTTCCTCCTGCCGTTCAGCCGCCCCACCGGGCCGCAGTGCTCGCGCACAAACCGCACAATGCTCCTCACGTCCTCCGTCACGTTCCTGGATTTGTAATCCTGTCCAATCACACCTGATCAGGACATGCCACACGTGCCTCTGCCCTAATCCGTGTTCTTACTGACAACCTCAGTTCTCACTATTGAGCTTTTCTCAGCTGTGAGAATTGAGTTTGTTCCAAATAAAGAAACTGTGATTTCCTAGTTAGTAACCTACAGTGGTACAGTCCCAGGGATTCTGGATGTGACAATACAAAGCCAGTCCAACTGACTGCATATAATCTCCCTGGGGTTATTTGTGTAGAGTGAGGTGCAAGACTGCTGGGTGAATACTGGGAATCAGAGTAAATCATTTGGAAAGCATTCTTGTAATTATCCTGCCACGCTCTGGAACTTACGCTTCCAAAATGCATTAAAATGAGACTGAATATGCATTATCCTGGTCAGATTTGGTTCCAATCACAGCTATATAAGTGAATGCTTCAAACAAGAGCAGAGAAACAATATCTACAGGTGCAAAACTGTTCAGGATCCCTTCCCTGCCTTCCCTTCTGCTCCTGCTACTAAGTTTGCATAATTCCAGATGTCAGGACCACCTTCAGCAGTGCACACCTGCTGTGGCCCTCATGCTGCTCTGGCAGCACAAAGCTGCCCTGAAAACACCAGGACAGGAGCTGAAGGGATTTTCCCATAGTCATTGCACTGGATCTGATCTAAGCTTCTGCCTCCTACAAGGAACATCCTTATGCCTCTGACAGGAACAGGAGCACCACAAGCCCGTGGTTAAACCCTGAAAATACCTGGAAGCATCACAAAAGCACAGGGCTTTTATTCCTTTCTCCGTTTGCCTTCCCAAAGGCCATGTAACCACTTTTGGATGCAAATAAATACAAACTCAGTTTAACACCACTACAAATACAACCTGTGGGGTTTTACCTTCTTCCTACTGCAGTTGTCACAAATGACTTCTGGGTGATCTTTGCAGAAGGTGGGGTTGAAGTTGGTTTCCCCAAAGTAGGCAAGCAGCTGGACGCGGCGGCACTCGACCACGTTCTCACAGTAGTGCACCATGCTGTACAGGTTGTTGAAGTGTGTCTGCCTCGTGTGGCTGTTCCCATCCTTCTCCACTGAAACACAGCAAATTCAAGGGTGTTTGTTAAAGCTGCACCTCTGCCTTTTCATGGACTGTGACAAAAATTGGTTTTGCTTAAAAAAAAAATCACAATATTGGCTTTGCTTAAGAAAAGATGAGTGGGTTAGTACAGAACAGATGTAGGACAGATTTTATCTCTGAAGTTTTGGAGAACTGGAGAAGGGAAATAAGCCTAGAATAACAAAAGTCAAGAGAAGAGTATGCGTGACAGGGTGAGAAGAAGTGGCCTCAAGTTGTGTCAGGAGAGGTTTAGATTAGATATCAAGAGGAGTTTCTTCATAGAAAGGGTAGCAAAGCCCTGGCACAGGATGCCCTGAATAGCATCACTATCCTTGGAAGTGCTCAAAAAAATATGTGGATGTGGCACTTGAGGACATGTTTTAGTGGTGAACAGGGGGTGGACTTGGTCTGACAGTTGGATTTGATGATCTTAAAGGTTTTTGCAACCTTAACAATTCCATGATTCTTTGAAGCAAAGTGGTTTTGACTAAAATTAAGTGCAAGTGACAAAAATCCTACTCCTGCCACCCAAATGAAAACCATCCAGGTAAGGATTCCCAGTTCCCCCCTCCCAGCATTACTGAACTTGTAAAGGAGAAATAACACAGGCTAAATGAGACCAGCAACGTGACTGCTGCTGTCATGCCCAAGCTCCCAGAGGAGAACTCACTCAGGATGAGCCTTCTCAGCCTGGTGACATCACTGTAGCTGTAGAAGAGCAGGCAGTGGGACATCTCTCCATCCCTCCCAGCTCTGCCAGACTCCTGGTAGTAACCCTCGATGGATTTGGGAAGGGAGGCGTGGATAACGTAGCGCACGTCGGGCTTGTCGATGCCCATCCCAAAGGCAATCGTTGCACAGATCACCTGGGAAGGAGATTACCATGTTCTACACACACGTTATGGAAGGTACTCCTGCAACACTGCATGGAAAGCAGAGGAGTGACCTGGACTAGGAAACCTGGAGGACACAGAATTTCAGCTATAATGGTGCAGAATAAGTGCAGAACAGCAACAGCCTCCCCCCTGTCAGAGGAGCCAGTCCAGACACAGGAAAATCCCCAAATTCCAGGCTCTGCACAGCAGAGTGCCAGGAGCTGTTTCTGAAGCCCTGCACTGCTCAGCTCCTCCCTGCTGGAGTAGCACACCTCGGCACAGTGCTGCAATATTTTATTCCCAGTGAAAGGTGGCTGCTGTGCCCCAGCAGCTCTGCTGGGATCAGTTATTCAATACTGCAGCCATTTGGTGATTACACCACACAACTTCCCTATTATTTCCCAGGCCAAGAGGGAAAAAAGTGCCCAGATTCTCTCCCCTGTTCCTCCCGGTTTTTCTTCACCTGGCACCCCTCCTGATTGACCCACTTCTGCTGCACAAGATCCCTGTTGGAGTCGGTGAGGCCGGCATGGTAGGCCAGGGCAGCCAGCCCCTCCTTCTGCAGGATGGCTGCTGTGGTGTCACACTCGTGCCGGGAAAGGCAGTAGATTATCCCAGAGTCATCTGCAAATAGATGGCAAAAGCAATTTGAACTACAATACAGTTTTATTTCCTGTCCATGCTCAACCTGCCAAGCAGATACTGACCTCTTCCCATTGGAATTAAAGATAAGAGTAAAGATATAACTGCTTCGCTATAGAATTTATTTTATTAATATCAGATAGTCTTGACAGGTTTTTCTACACAGTTTTTTTTGTGCTTCTGGTGAGGTGGAATAAATAAATGTTTTCTCATCAGCGTTGTGCAATCTCAGGATTTAGAATACATGAACAAAACCTATATAATTCAAGAGTTAGAGCAGTTCAGTAAATGCTCTCTGAGAGTACAGCATGGGAGAAGCTCTGAGGGAGCCTGGTGCAATCCAGTTCCAGCAGCAGGAGCTGCAGGACTCCAGAGTGAGCCTAGAAAGATGGGAATCTCTGAAGATAGCTTCAAGGGGAGCTACAGATAAGCAGATCAACACAATTAAACAATTAAGATATTGGATGACCTTTATGCTCTGAAGACATGATCCTAAAGGCTCTGAAAGGCTCCAGAAAGGTTATTCAAGAGCATCACCATAACTTACTTTTCCATCTTAACTTAAAATTCTCAACTTTAGAATGCACATAAGGCTGATCTGCATTTTCAGTAACATCACTTTACCTCCATCTTGCTTTTCTGCTAAATATATCATTATTACAGCATTATAAAAGCTTTTCCTGCTTTGAGAAGTGCTCCATGCAAAGGCCTGTGGGCACCATGCTGCTCAGTACTCACGGGGGTGATATTTTTTAATCCATTCCAAGCAATCCATTGCCACCTTCTTTGGCTTCTTGGGCAGCACATCATATTTCAAGTTATGTCTGTTGAAGCTCATTGTAAACCTGAAATGTAACAGTTCATGGTGCTGTGGGTATGGTTATGTTGTGTTAAACAGCCTCCTTCATCATGCAAGGAAGGGCTTGGCAAGTTTGTTGTTTCTTATGTTAATATTTTTTATCTACCGCCTATTACATTCCATGCATGCATTTAATTTAATTTAATTTCATTTCATTTCATCAGATACAGCTACACAAGGATTTCAGATGGGCCTGTGATGCTTTTTGTACTTCTCTGAGTCTTCCACTGAGAATTTCTGTGGCACAAACACACGGTTTCAGAGGCCTGCTGAGCCACTCACACTTGTGGTTTCAGCATCTCGAGCTGGTTGAGGATGTCCTTCTGCACGCGGGGGTTGGCAGTGGCAGTGAGGGCCATCATGGGCACGGAGCCGAACTTCCTGCGCAGCATGTTCAGGCGCTTGTAGTCTTGTCGGAAGTCGTGGCCCCACTGGTTGAAAAGCAACATTTAAGTGCAACAGAGCAAAGTGCTCCAACGGAGTCCTTTGGCATTCCTACAAACAGGTGGGGGTTTTACCTGGCTGACACAGTGGGCCTCGTCAATGACAAAACGTGCCAAGAGTTTCCTGTCGTAGAGGTTCTCCAGGGCGGACATCAGTCGGTTGCTGGCACACACCTGGGACACACCACAGCACAATGGGAAGCAAAATACTGGGCTAAAAGTGCCAGCTGGCCTGGCTGAGAGCACAGGAACAACTGTCCTGCTGTCCTATGCTGCAGGATCACCCTGCACTGCACAGGTGAGCCTTCAAGGCACGTTTTAACCACGCAGCTGGGGTGGGATTCCCACCAGGTTCTGGGAGCACCTACTCCAAGACCCCTCATTCTGAGGAAATTTCAGTAAATTTAAATGACTCACATCAGGAAACAGAGGGAAAAATAATGCTCAAGAGAGGAACACAACCAGCATACTAACCAGCCCCCTCTTACAAAGCTCATGTGCAATAATGTATTTTTAAGGCAGCATTTACTGCAGCCCAAGGCAAGCTCTGACAATCTCCTACCAGCCTGACAATGCTTTATTTCCCCTTTATTATTCCATTCAGAGTAGTCTGGATTTAGTAGCTACTGGACAGTGATTAACACTGATGTGTATCAAGATAGATTGAAATACGTGGGCATGAGAGCTTCTTTTAAGAATTTACATTTTACAGACATACTCAGCTCTTATTCTTGGCTAATTACTGACTGAAATTAGTTACATCCATTTGGATTCTTAATGAGTTATTTAAAACCTAGCATTTTTTCCCCAGAAGCCTACTCTGAGTGCAGTTTTTTAGCACCTCACAGCAGTCCCCCCTCGTAGCCCCAATGGTTTTACAAGGGAGGGTGAAGTACAGACCTTCTCAGGGGTGACATAGAGCAGCTTTATCACAGGGTCTTTCTTTGACAGCTGCATGTAGATTTTTGAGGCATCGGCATCTGTTCTGTCACCAGTCAGGTATGTTGCAGAAATCTATATTAAAATGTATATATATTGAGATTTATTACATGCAAACCAGAAGAATCTCCAAACGTAGGCCTACCTCTCATTACAAAGCACTTCCTAAGCAGTCAGCCTTGGGGGCACACGTTTGGGAACACCCATGGGAGCCCCCTGGGCTAGGGGAAGGTGTCCCTGCCCGTGGTGAGGGCTGAAACAAGATGCACTTGAAGATCCCTTCCAAGCCAAACCATTCTGGGATCCTGTGATCTGCTGCACCCGCATTTCTGCTCTGTGTATCGTGTTTCCAAAGAGGTTTAGCACCTCCAGAACCCCCCTAACCCTCAGGGCTCATTCTCGCTGCAGTCAGGCTCCTGTGTAGGTGAGTGATTACAATTCTCAGAATCTCACAACCAGCACCTGCTCTGACAAACACAGCTCTAACACCCAACAAAAGGAGCAGCAATAAATCCAGCAGTCACACTGCCAAGATACTCGAGTTCATCCAATTTAGTTCTTCCCAGGCAACTTCCTGTGCTGTTCACAGTGTCCATCTAATCAATTTATGCAGTTTGTATTTGAGAGACACAAGATTTGCTGTAAAATTTCAGATTTCTAATCCAGTTACCTGCAGTTTCACTCAATAAAGCTGCTGGGACTTACATCTAAAGTCTTGAGCTTCTGAACCTGATCGATGATCAGCGACCTCAGCGGAGAAATGACGACAGTGACCCCGGCAGAGACACAGGCTGGTAACTGGTAGCACAAGCTCTTCCCACCTCCTGTGAGGATGAGACACAACACAGCAAGCCTTGGATGTCAAGACAAAAGGCATGGAGGCCTGTTTCTCATTCCCCATTTTACAGCACTTTTGGAAACAATACATTTCTACCAGTGCCTGAGGAAGGCAGAAGTTCAATCCCCGCACTCCAAATACCCCAGTGCAACAATACTCCTGAAATCCTGCAGTCACAGGGGAGAGAAAAGCTTGTCCCAAAGCCTGCAAGAGGAGCTGCAGGTCTGTACCTGTGGGCATGAGGATGAAACAATCCTCCCCCAGCAGAGCAGCATTGATGGCCTCCAGCTGGTTTGTCCGGAAGCAGTGCAATCCAAACTTCTTGTGAAATATATTCATCATTTCTGCAGAATGGGGAAATTTCATACCCCTGAAACGCTCCAGTGCAGGGTTATGAACCACTGGATCTGGGAGACAAAAAAAAAAAAAAGTAATTAGAGAAGTTATGACATCAAATTATGGAAGAAATTGTTCCCTGTGAGGGTGGTGGGGCCCTGGCACAGGGTGCCCAGAGCAGCTGTGGCTGCCCCTGGATCCCTGGCAGTGCCCAAGGCCAGGCTGGACAGGGCTGGGGGCAGCCTGGGACAGTGGGAGATGTCCCTGCCATGGCAGGGGTGGCACTGGGTGGGATTTAAGGTCTCTTCCACCTCAAACCAACCTGTGACTCTGATTTTCACCTCCCCTTTTGGCAGCCTGTGCCTACATTAACCTGAAATGACTGACCCTGGGCCCCAGGGAGACTGAGTTTGCTTCCACAAACCCATTTTGGAACATTTTGCAGTGAAAACCATTATACAGCTTTGAATCAAGAACTGCAGAATCATTATTTAACTAAAACACAGAAACACCCTCATTTCCAATTTTAGCAGCTTCATCTTCCAGCAGCCTGAAACCTGCACAGGAAGGGAATATGCAAGTTCGGCATCATTTGGAGGAAAAAAAAATTCCAAGGTGACTTTGCAAAAAAAGAATGAAAAGAAACTTCCACAGAAACAAAAGGCATGGATGTGATCTGTAGTAGTTACTTGGTCTTAGATGTAAAAAGAAATAAATAAGAATTTAGAAATGGACAAATTCAGTGCGGTTCACCTGGAGGGTGCTTTGTTGCCATCAGCAGGCCTGGCTTTGCAGCAGCAGGACTGGCTGCCCCAGCCCAGGCCTGGGCTCTGTGCACGATCTTGGAGAGCAGGGATGTGCCAGGGGGCTGCTCCCTGCCCGGCCGGCACAGGGGCAGTGACGGTGCCGCAGGGGCTGGGACAGGCACCGAGCCCTCCCAGTCCTCATCCAAGTCATCGATGTCAAAGTGGTCCAGGTCAAAGTCGAGCTCAGCTGTGGCCAGGCTGCTCCCTGCAGGGCTGGCAGTGCCAGCTGTGCCCCGAGCCTTCAGGGCTGTGCTGGTCAGGGGCTGCCGCCCGCCCCCCGTTCCCGGACTCGTGTCCCAGCCGCTGTCGCAGGAGCGCAGGCTGAGCCTGGGGGAAGCTCCCTCCCTGCCCCTTCCCCTGGGAAAAGGCAGCTCTGCAGCTCCTGGGCAGGGCAGATCCCCAGCGCTCTGCTTTGAGGCACAAGTGCTGTCCAAGGCTTGATTTGTTTTTGCAGAAAAGCTGCTGGAGTGAACAGAAGGCACCAACGGGAGGTTTGTGGATTTGGGGGAGTTTCTGTCAGAACTGAAGCTCCAGCCTGGGCCAGAACCTGGACCTGCAGCAGGACACACACGAGAGCCCTGCTCCACGGGAGACTTCCAGCTTCTGGGAAAAGGGCTGCTTTTGCCATTTTGGTTCAAACTGACAGAATTAGCCAGCAATTTTCTCCTGGGAGAGATGACAAGGGAGGGAAGAAGGAAAAAAAAAATATATTTAGTCATAAGCAATGATTTACCAAGTTCTACAACACTCATTAAACAGTTTTGTCTAACGGCTATTAAACATTTTAACATATGGTGGTTCCATCGTGTTCTGAGTCACCATGTTTGAAAATAATTTCAAACAAATCTAGGGAACAGAGAATACCACCAGGAGAAACTAATAACAGAACTGTGACATCATCTCTATAAACATAAATAAAAGAATTCCTAAAAGTAAGGAACAGATCCAGCCAAGGTAGAATATAAAAAATAAATCCTTAGAGGCAAAGCCTGAATTTAGAAGTATGCCTGAACCAAATTATGTTTTTAGGTACTTTCTAAAGACTAGTTCTGATTACAGCAATGAGAAATAAGTTGTTGTACTGAGAACATTTACAGAAGCTCATAGTCCCAGTCCAGGAAAAATCGAACCAAAATCCCAAATCCCAGTACTTTGCCCATGTCTTGTGCCATCAGATGATGCAGGAGAAAAAGCAGCAGGTGGTGGCAGCAATAACTCCATTAGAGGAATTACAGGATATCATATCAGGGATACGCTATCAGGAGACACCAGGAGAATCACCATCCCTGCAGCCAGTGAGGGGAGACAGCACCCCTGAATGCCTGTGGCAGAACTGAGGAGCACACCTGGCAGGTGACAGCACATCACCTGCTTGTGCAGAACACAAGCACCTGGTGCAGGCACCTCCTCATCCTGCCTGTGGCACTGCCTGCTCCCCTCTGGCAGCACAGGGACACTCCAGTGCGGGTGTTTTGCTCCCTCCCTCAGTCAGCATTTCCAGCCTTTCAGAGCCCTGGTGCCTCGTTCTCCGGGGTGCTGGGGACACCTGCAGGCAGATCCTGCTGCACACAGAGCTGTTCAGCCTACCTGAGGTCCCTGTGCTGCAGCAGGGCCCTGGCACAGCCCAGGGCCTGCAGCTCCTGCAGGGGGATGGCATCCACCAGCTCACAGATGGCCTCCATCACCCCGAACAGCTGCGGGGCCACGGGCACGGCCTCACCTGCCACGGGGAGGGAGCTCAGCACAGTCATTTCATCACAGTGGGTGTCCCCAGAGGACACTGCAGTAAATCACTCTAAACAATCTACTTCAAATATATTTTTAGTCCATTTGCATAAAGAAACTGTTTCTGTGTGCAGGAACTCAAGGAATCATCATATTTTTGCCCTGGTCTTTCATTATCTGTCTATAATCCAACTATTTATGTCAACTCTCCATCTACAGATGTTAATTCTCCATCTGTTAGTTAATGTTCTTGGATTACACAGGATAATAAATAGTTGCAAACTATCCCCAAAGTCAGAGATATGAAATTCGAAAGCACTTTGTGTACCTGAATGCCCTGCACTGGGATCACCTCCAGGATGTGCTGTGGGAACCTTCTCCTGCCTGGCCTCAGAGCTGCCAGCTGTGCTCCTTCCACCAGTGGGAGAGGCTCTGAAAATACTGCTAACACCAAAAGAAAAAGCCATTAAAATACAGATATCTGTAACTTGAGGCATTACCATAGATCAGAGGGATTTGAGAGGGGTGTAAAACACAAATTCCTGAAGGCCCAGGTAGAACCCAGGAGCTGAGTCCCTCATCCTGCACCAATGTGTGGAATCTCGCCCCAGTCATTTCCTCCCATCCCACCACAAAAGGATCTCTGCTTTTTCCTGAAGTGAAAGCCACCTAAACCAGCAGCCATAAAATGAGTATTTGATAAAGCATTAAGTGCAGCTGCCAACCATCAAGCTGCCATGCAGCAGAGACACCAACTCAGCCTGCACCTTTTTAACAAGAGGGAGTTTGGGGCCGTTTTTGGTGCTTTTCTCTAACGGTGCAAGAGCCAGAGTTTCAGCAGTGAGCTCTGATTACCTGACACTTTGTACAGAGGGGGAGAAGGGAGGCAGCTCCTCCTCAGGGGAGGGAGGGATGATGTCCAGGTCATCCTCCTCCAGCTCAGCACCTGCCAGCGGCCAGGCAGCCTCGTCCAGCTCTGGGGGGCTGCTCCTGGCCCCCTGCTGCTCCTGGCCCCCTTCAGCATCAGCAGCTGCAAGAGAAGCACAGGGATATTGCTGGGTAACACTGCACACTCAGCCTGCCACAGACAAGAGAGGAGCAAGTAGCAGCCAGACTTCAAAACATTCGTTTGATACAGTTTCTGACTTTTAAAGAATAAAACTTACTGCTCCCTTTTCTCCCCTCCTTAAAAATAGACAGACAAATCCCCACAAACCCTCATTTAAGTGGAAGAGTGATAGAGCTAAACCTACAGTCACCTGCCCCTGGCAGGAGTGAAACACTGAAGAGGTCTATTTTTCTGCAATACTTTTCTATAAAAAGTATTTATATAAAAACCTATTTCTATAAAAAGCTCCTATTATATTAGATCCTATCCTTAAAAGAGTGCAGACTCATCAGCTGGCACAGTCCCTGTACTGCAATTGGAAGGTAAATGTACATGCATTGTGTCTTAAAAGGAAAATCCAACAAAGAAAGGTCAATATAATTAACTTATTAAAATTAATTTCACAGAGAAAAGACAACAAAATATTAAGAACAGAAACTCGGTTCACAAATCTTTTCACCATTCAGTGTAAGGGCAGCATGCCAGAACGATCTTTGATGTTATTCAGTTGCATAAACATGTTAATTTCCCAAATAAAGGTCCAAAGTTTCAAAACACAGGAGGTAAGGAATCTAAAACAGAGCAGTTCTGTGGGACAGAGCTGCCAACGTAATGACAGGCAGGAATTTTGTGATCATAACTGAGGGCTGGAACTCTTTTGTGGTGTTTATTATGTTTGTGTTTAAAATGGAGAGAGATCCACCACTTTTTCTGGTTTAATATTTCATTTAGGTGTAAATGAAATCTCTCTCCTGTATGAATTTTCTAGGTGCTTTTCTCTCCATAACATCCCTATAGATTATTGACCATTCCAGGAATGCCATGTGGGAAGTCCTGTAACTCCAGGACACGAGCAGCTGCTCCTCCAGCACAGAACGCTGCCAGGCTGGGGGTACCCAAAACAGAATCCAGGAACCTGAATAAAGTCAGGGCTGCTTGTCAGCGCCGAGCTGCCCCTGATTCCCGAGCAGCCAAACCCTGTGGGTGCAAACGCAGACGCTCCTCCAGCTCGGGGTACCTTGGCACTCCCCGGTACCGTGTCCGTGCACCGTGCCCTCAGATGAGGCGTTACCTGGGCGAGCCCCTGCGCTGTCCGCATCCCGGGGGGGGTCGGCAGGTGACGCCCCGCAGCCGAGCCCCGCAGCCGAGCTCCCGCTGCACGGAGCCGAGTCCTCGAGGCAGATGAGCGAGCGCTGCGAGCAGGAGCGCTGCTCGGCGCCGGGCCCCGCGTCCTCCGCCGCGGCCGCGGGAGAGCCGGGCGGGCCCGGGCGGGGGCTCGGCCGCGGGGGCTCCTTGCGGGGGGCTCGCAGCCCCTTGGGGGACACGACCGGCGGCCGAGAGAACCTCTTTTCGATTCCCGACAGGTCGAAGTCGTCGATGTCATCCCACTCATCGCCGATGGTGATAACGGGGCCGGCAGCGGAACCGGGCCCGGCCCTGCCCGCGGGAGCGGCGCTGGCCGCCCTGGCCCCGGGATGCGCGGGGCCCTTGGCCGCCTCGGCGGGGCCCGGGGGGGCACAGGCCGGCTGCGGGCCGGGGCTGCGGGGGGCAGCACAGCCCCGCTCCGCCGCTTTTCCGTCCGGCGGAGCGCAGGCGGGCAGGGCCAGCGAGGTGTTCACGTCCTTGTCCCTCAGCACCGCGGCG